>JASKMD010000016.1:148995-263423 GCA_030144725.1 Haematococcus lacustris
GCTGCAACAGTTGTAATGCGTGGGCCCGAAAAAACTCGTAAATGCAAGCGCTAATGGGTCTAAGGACTTCTTTCAGCCTAAGGTCGGCTTCTAGAAGTCTCGTAGTGTAAACTACGGCTAGGGTCTCAGCTTAACGCCGGAGCTAGAACTGCTAAGGCTGACTTACTATTGCTTGTAAGGCAACAGCGACCGAAACTATCGAGACCCGTAGGAGAACCGTGAACTCGTATGTGCGAAGCACTACGACCGTTATAGAGAGACAAGTGTCTTACAGTATTCCGTGTACAAAGGACTCTTGTGGTTCAGTCTCTTCTCTCCCCCGTAAACACTACAACAACTCGCTTAAAACCTACCGACATCATTCAGTGAGAAACAACGTCATTAGGCAACGTGGCACTTCATGTAAAAGAAAAACAGCAATTGTTCATGCATCCTACCGTGCAATCGTGTACTCTTACACTCTCCCCCACTTGGAGAGAGCTTCGTCCCGAAGCGTGCAGTTGAAAGTGCTATGTGTGTGCCATGCAACCAACAGTGTGACAACAACAGACAGGCAGGCATGTGTTCAAACAACTCTATCTAACCCTAACCTACGCTGGCTGCATCCATCCCTTGGGCTGCTTGGTGCGGAAAGCATATGCCCGCAACAACTTCTTGAGGACGTTCTGGGTCATGTCTTCTTGTAGTTGTGTTAGGGGCACCCAGCTGTTCTCGTGTTCGGGGTGGCCAAGCCACTTCACTTGCAGCTGGAGTTTACCGCGCTGGAAGCGGTGGTTGCGGAAGGCTTCGACGTGGTAATGAGCTTCACCGTCGATGATGTCTGGCTCGGGCGGAGGGGCGGGGTTGCGAGTGGGGAACCGCGCACTGCCGTCGTGGTGCAACTTGACGTGCGACACGTGTACAACCGGGTGGACTGATTTCCACTCAGCAGGTAGTTGAAGCCGCAGGGCGACAGGGGTGACGACCTCCAGGACCTTGAAGGGGCCGTGCTGTCTGGGGGTGAACTTGCGGGCGGCGCCGGCAGCTTGCGTGGCTGGTCTGATGTGGGTAAAGAAGTTGTCACAAAGGTAAACCATGTCACCAGTGGAGAATTTGTGATCCTGACGGTGGGCATTAGCATACTTGACCTGCCGCTCTTGAGCTTTGATGAGGTGTTGTGTAGCGGCGGCGATGTTGGTAGCCATGCGCTGCAGAAAGGCTGGGGCACTCTCGCTGGTATCTGGTGTGGCCCGTGCTTGAGCAGCTGATGACACTGCTAGAGACAAAGGAGTGTGAGGTTCTTGGCCGGAGTTGAGCATGAAAGGGGAATAGCCGGTACTGGCCTGGACAGATGCGTTGTAGGCAAACTCAACGGCGGTGAGGTGGTTGTCCCAGTCCGTGTGGTGCGGCGAGACGTAGTTGCGCAGCATGTCTTCAATGGTGCGGTTAGCGCGCTCGGTCTGGCCGTCAGTCTGGGGATGGTTGGCTGTGGAGATATTTAAGTGGGTCCCGGTCTTGGCAAAGAGCTGTTGCCAGAAGTTGGAAGTGAACCTTGGGTCCCGATCAGAGATGATGACCTTGGGGAGGCCATGGTACTTGAAGACGGAGTCGAAGAAGAGCTGGGCCAGCTCAGGGGCTGACACTGTGGTGGTGGTGGGGACAGTATGGATCATTTTAGTCAGCTTGTCCACAAAGACGACGATGGCGTCGTGGCCAGCCGAGGTGACAGGTAGCTGGGTGATCAAGTCCATGCTGACCTGCTCCCACCGGTGCTGGGGCACGGGCAAAGGCTGCAAAAGGCCAAAGGGTTTTGTGGTGCTGGACTTGTTCCGCTGGCAGTGGGTGCAAGTGCGAATGTAGTCATGCACTGCAGCTGCCATGCGTGGCCAGTAGACGAGGCGGGACAGCCGGAGGTAGGTTTTGTCCCGACCAAGATGGCCAGCCGTGGGGACGTCATGTGCCTCACACAACAGGTCCGTGCGTAAGGGGCCCGCTGGAATGTACAGTAAAGGGGTCCCTCGGCCTGTGTGATACAGCAGATTGTCCTGAACCGTAAACTGCCGTGCGCGTCCCTTGAGGGCGGCAGCTAGATGACGCTGATACTGGGGATCGGTAGCCGCAGCATCGCGTATGTTCCGTAGCCGTGATTGGTCGACAGAGATGGTTGTCTCAGTGACCTGGGCGGGGTTGCGCTGTGCCCGTCGCCCGACCGACAGTAGCTGATAATCTGACCGACGTGACAGGGCATCTGCCACTATGTTCTGTTTGCCCGGGATGTGATCTATGATGCAGTCGTACTCTTGAAGGACCTCCATCCACCGCGCTTGGCGACGGCAATCGAGGCGAGGTTGTGTTTGAATGTGCTTTGTAGCCCAATTGTCCGTGAGTAGGTTAAATGACGCACCAAGGAGGTAGTGACGCCATACCTTGAGGGCCTCCACCAGAGACAGGAGCTCCTGCTCATGGGTGGGATAGTTCCGTTCTGCTGGCAGTAGTTTACGGGAGTGGTAAGCCACGACCCGCTCGGCTGAACCGGTACCCTGAGAGAGCACGGCACCAATGCCGATGGAAGATGCATCACATCGTAGCGTATACGGTCGTAGCGTATAAGGATCTGGAGCAATGAGAATAGGTGCAGAGACGAGTGCCTGCTTCAGAGCGTTAAAGGCTGACTGCTGGGCCTGACCCCATGCCACGACACCCTGCTTGTCATGCCCGTCTGCTCTGGTCAGAGCGGTGAGAGGTGCTGCAATGGTAGAGAAGTCTTTCACAAAGCGGCGGTAGTAGTTAGCTAGGCCCAGAAAGCTGCGCACGTCATGCACAGTTGTGGGAATGGGCCAGGATTCAACCGCAGCTACCTTGGCTGGATCGCATGCAATGCCCGAGGCAGAGACTATGTGACCAAGGAAGGATGTCTGGTCCATGCCGAACTCACACTTGGAGAGCTTGGCATAGAGTTTATGTTTGCGGAGTAGGTCGAGCACGCGCCGAAGGTGGGCTATGTGCTCTTGTGGGCTCTTGTGCGCCAGTGCTTGCCTTTGGCTGGTTGGACTCTAAGTCTTTGCTTGGTTGGGGGGTCGAGCCGCCCAGTTTTTTGGACCGCGTTTGTTAGGGTGCTTGCAGTCTTGCACCAGATGACCATCCTCACGGCAGAATGTGCACTTGTTGTGGGCAGCATACCAGGCTTTCTCCTCTGGTGTGAGCCGTTGGAGTCGTGGTTTATCAGCCTGGGTTTGCTGAGGAGCTGAGGTAGATGATGTGTCGCGGGTCTCGCGCTGAGCGCGGTGTGGCTGTTGCTTGACTTGTTTTATGAGGCCTAGCTGCATGGGAACAGCTGTGGAAAGCCCTGCATCACGGCAGGCGGTGTCATGGGCTACGGCTATCTTGACTGCCTGATCAAATGTAGTGGGAGACTGGATGTCTACCATGGCCTTAAGGTGAGGGTGCAGGCCACGGCGGAACCGGTCTAGTTGTTCATCCTCTGTGATGGTAGGAATGTGCAGAAACAGGCTGCGCAGATGAGTGGCGAAGGAGAGAGCTGTCTGGTTAGGTTTTTGCCTGGCCACATGAAGCTGGTCTCGAGCCTTAGCTGTTTCTGACTGGGTTACAAAAGCTGCTTTAAGGGCTGCTTTGAACAAGTCCCATGTGAATGACGCGCTAGGGGCTGAGCGGACAGAGACATACCAGGAAGCAGCCAGACCTGTGAGCCTTACACCAGTGGACACTATCTTCTGCTCATCAGTCAGGCCTGGAGTCAGCTTAAACACCTCCTCAACATGAAACAGCCAAGTAGAAACACTGCCCTTGCCATCAAACGGCTGCACGTCCGTCAACTTGATTAAACCCTGTGCAACCCGTGGCTCGCCTTGAGAGGCGTGTTGCTGCTCCTGTTGCCGCACTATCCTGTCCATAGTGGCACCAAGTGCATTGAATGCAGCTATGATGGTCTCCATGCTGTCAGGCTGTGCCATGGGCTGTGGCTAGAGACGACGACGCTGGCGCTGCTGGTATCCGTCCCTGTTGTGTTGGGCGGAGTGGGTGGGGGTAGGTGGCCGTGCTTGTCCCTGGTAGGCTGGGCGTGCCTGTGGTGCAGGCTGTGGTGCATGCTGTGGTCTAGGTGGAGGCGGTGGGGGTGGCGGTGGTGCCACGTAGCGTGTAGATACGCCTACAGGTGCACTAGGTGCTACAGCAAGGCTGCGCACAATGCCTAGGAGCTGCTCTATGTACTCCCGTTGCTGAGCGAGCTGCTCACCTCGTGCCCTTGCTAGCCCAGAGTAGTAGTCCGCTGCCGCCTTGTAAGAGTGGCAACACCCGTGCAGCGCCTGGTGCGCCTCACGGTTACCCGTGGAAACTAAAGCAAACGCTGGGCTGCGAAATTGCTCAGGCTGTTCCGCCTGTGCGAGCTGAGCTGGGGGCGCGTTCGGAAGTGTGGCTGAGGTGATGGGATGATATTCTCCGCTTGGCGAAGGGCTGAGCTGTAGGCTAGACGGGCTGAATGAAGAGACAGAATTTCGCGGGGTGCTAGCCCCGGACGGAAGGTCTACGTCCAACGCCTCGTCGAAGGTCAGTGGCACTGCGATGAACGTGAAAGGGGAAACCAGATGCAACAGTTGTAATGCGTGGGCCCGGAAAAACTCGTAAATGCAAGCGCTAATGGGTCTAAGGACTTCTTTCAGCCTAAGGTCGGCTTCTAGAAGTCTCGTAGTGTAAACTACGGCTAGGGTCTCAGCTTAACGCCGGAGCTAGAACTGCTAAGGCTGACTTACTATTGCTTGTAAGGCAACAGCGACCGAAACTATCGAGACCCGTAGGAGAACCGTGAACTCGTATGTGCGAAGCACTACGACCGTTATAGAGAGACAAGTGTCTTACAGTATTCCGTGTACAAAGGACTCTTGTGGTTCAGTCTCTTCTCTCCCCCGTAAACACTACAACAACTCGCTTAAAACCTACCGACATCATTCAGTGAGAAACAACGTCATTAGGCAACGTGGCACTTCATGTAAAAGAAAAACAGCAATTGTTCATGCATCCTACCGTGCAATCGTGTACTCTTACACTGGCAGTTACTTAGCATCCCATTAGCTTCAGCACACTCGTACAGCGCCCTAGTTATGAGGCTGGTCCAGAGTTTGTAGATGGTGTTGGCCAGCCCAACAGGTCTGTAGGCGTTGAGGTCTGTTTCCTGGCCCTTGTCCTTGTAGAGCAGGCAGGTGTCACTGGTTTTCCATGATGTGGGTGTGCAGCCAGTGGCCCACATGATGATGAACAGGTGGTGTATGGTGTCCCTCATCTCCCATGGCAGCATCTTAATGATCTCGTTTTCAATGCCGTCTGGGCCAGGCGCTTTGCCACCAGACAGTCTGCTGATGCATTCTTGAAATCCTGCTTTGTCCATGATGGCTGTGTGCAGCCAGTGTACATTTTGGAAGGTGTGCAACGTGAAGGGGTCATCAGCTTTGGGGCGAGTCCAGGGATAGTTTCTGGTCTGTGTGTTAGTGTAGTGACCGGTTTTGGGGGTCGGCGGCGTGAGCTTTTGCCTGTAGGCGGCGGTGATAACCCGGTTGAGGTCGGCCGGGGCGGTGCAGATGTTCTTGGTATCGGGGTCGGCTAGTGCCTGCAGTCCTTTGTGGTCGGTGCGAGAAGGGCGCAGTATGTATTTGTTGGCTTTTTTGGGTTGGGTGCTGATGAGGTGTTGCATTCTGAGACGCGCCTGTGCAATGGCGAGTGCGGAGTCGTCGTCATCTAGTTTGTGGATTTGGTCGCGGTAGGAGTTGGTCAGCTGGGCTGACAGCGGGGAACGCGCCACTGTCAGCAGCATTGACTATGCCGACGACATAGCAATCCTCTGCAACACACTCCGCAACCTCCGCTGCCAAGCGGACAAACTCTCAGCCTTCTCGGACTGGGGTCACCTCATCATCTCACACAGTAAAACCCTCGCAACAGCGGCGCTCCATCACTCGATCGAAACCGGCATGTGCAGCAACGCGGCCGAAGCGGATAAGTGGGCCCGCCAACAACTCCAAACTGTAAGCTTACAAGGGAAACCCGTCACATACCACCGCCCGACCTCACCCTTCACCTACCTGGGTGTGCTCATCACCATGACGCTGGACTGGAAACCACAACACACCGCTATGATTACCCAGCTACGCCAAAAACTAGAGAGACTCAGACGCTCCTTTGCTAGCGCTAGACAGGCCATACACATCATCCGCACGGCCATCATACCCAGCCTAGCCTACAGCTTCTGCGCCGTGCCCTGCACCCCAGGGGACCTTGAGCTATATGACAGGTCCATTAATCAATGCGTTAAGCTTAAACTCAGACTCCCCCTGGGAACGCCCAACGCCATTGTCAGAGAAGACGCCGGGAAACTAGGCATGGGCATCAGCTCCACAGCTCAGGAATACCACGCTCGCAACACAACAGCCCTCACACAAAGCCTCCAGTCCACAGATGTGACGCACGCCCACATCTCAAGGAGCATGCTACACAAGCAAATCACATGGCTCAATACCCTGGCCAACACTCAAGGACACCGCATGCTCACCCTCTTCCACCATACCCTCAGGGCACGGCAACTAGTCTATACCTCACTAGCCGGGCTGGCAGCCACGGAAGGGGGACTTCCCCTCTACCCCGAGGAATGCCACACACTCGGCCGCCTCATCACGCAAGCCAACAGTTCTCATGCACACGACGTCGTCAGCGCCAGCATCACCTGCCTCAAAAGCCTAGGCATTACCAACGCATGTGAGCTCAGCTGCGAGGGCAACACACACATCATCACGGGTAGCATGCTCACATCGAAATACGGGAAAAAGGTCAAACAGAAACACATTATCGCCCTCAACAAACTTGCGGCCATGGCGGCCCAGCCCTCATGCCCTGACGCGACCGCAACGCGCACCATCCGGGACAGCCGCAACACATCACTCACCCTACCGCCCGCCCAACGCAAAATCACACCCTGGGCCGCGGGTCTCACGGAACTTGCGCCCACACCCGCCGTGCCAGACACCAGAACCCGCTATATGGATATGAAAGCGTATGCGGCCCTGCAAGCAACGCAACCAGCAACGGCGGACCGGGCCGCAGCGGCACCCGCAGTCCATGATGCCACCAGGACGAGCTCACGACTGCTGAAACGAGAGCAACGAGCAACACAACCGCCCCCGACGAAGCCCACTCTACCCAAGGCGGGCACGAAACGGAACAATGAGGGCAGACAGACCCAAACTATCCCGCAGGATATAGTGCGCATAGTAGGCCTTGACCTCCCAGGACTCTCCAGCTGGAAGGTGGATAAAGCCTGCCGTTGTAAACCCAAGAACCTAGGCTGCATACTAGGGGCCATGTACGGCCACCAAGAGGCCATTACCAGCATAGATGGCTGGCAATGGGACGGCATCAACAAGGAAAACTACTACAAGGTGCATTGGAAGCCCACAGTCATAGATAGATGGGCATTACCACTATGTGCAGAAGAAGGCTATACACCCACACACATAGAGACCATCAGCAGGGAAGAGGCTAAGGACGTGTGCACCTGTGAGCTGTGCTGGCTACCAAGAGGAGACAGCCCAACGTGCCACAACTGCAAGAGGGCCTACCACCCAGCCTGCCTTGAGGAAGCCCACCTGTCAGGACACAAGGAACCAGGATACTGGCTGTGCCCTATATGCAAGTTCGGCAGCAATGACTTCAAGACTACCATGCGTCAGTCAGCGCACTCGGACCTCATACGGGTACACTGGCGCCCCACCCTCGAACCGGCACCCCTCATCACGGCACACCTGGACTACATAGCAAAGCGCAATGACTACGACGAGGAAAACAGGCAGATACAAGAGGCCAGACATGCGAGGCCCGACACGCACCTGCCGGCCCACACCCGACAGGGACTACCGGACCCGCACACCTGGCTACCCCGGTGCACCAACCTGCACTCGAAGGCCACCTTCCACACCTACCCCATCAACCCGCAGACGGACATCGTCGGGACGGGCAATTGCGAAACCTTCCTCCAACTTCACCCCCACATGACCGACCCCGCGATGAGCCTCAGCACGGGGGAGCCCATTATGCCACGGCACGACTTAGTGCAACACGTAACGGTCCACGACGAGTCGGGTCGCACAGCTGGCCTCCTGACAAAAGACCAACACCAACATCTACACGCTTGGTTACAACACACACCACACACACGCAACCTGGCCACAGAGGTAGTGGCCCTACTAAGGAGACAGGACGCACAGAGCAGCCACCACCCCATGAGAGGGGCACAAGACAAAGCCCTTAACACCCTACACGCCACACGCAGCTTCCCAAGTACCGTCCAAAGATGGGCCGATCCACTCACAGTTACACTCACAGGAATTAGCAGCGATAACTGCGCAGTATCCATGGTAACTGCTCTGTTATTCATGATACTGCGCTGCTTATCATGGATACTGCGCTGCTTATCATGGATACTGCGCTGTAATCCAAAGATACTGCTCAGTCAACTATGGATACTGCGCAGTCAACCATAGATACTGCTCAGTCAACCATGGATACTGCTCAGTCAACCATGGATACTGCTCAGTCAACTATGGATACTGCTCAGTCAACCATGGATACTGCTCAGTCAACCATAGATACTGCTCAGTCAACCATGGATACTGCTCAGTCAACCATTGATACTGCTCAGTCAACCATGGATACTGCTCAGTCAACCATAAATACTGCTCAGTCAACCATGGATACTGCTTAGTCAACCATGGATACTGCTCAGTCAACCATGGATACTGCTCAGTCAACCATGGATACTGCTCAGTCAACCATAAATACTGCGCAGTCAACCATGGATACTGCTCAGTCAACCATGGATACTGCTCAGTCAACCATGGATACTGCTCAGTCAACCATGGATACTGCTCAGTCATCCATGGATACTGCTCAGTCAACCATGGATACTGCTCAGTCAACCATGGATATTGCTCAGTCAACCATGGATACTGCTCAGTCAACCATGGATACTGCTCAGTCAACCATGGATACTGCTCAGTCAACCATGGATACTGCTCAGTCAACCATGGATACTGCTCAGTCAACCATGGATACTGCTCAGTCAACCATGGATACTGCTCAGTCACCCATAGATACTGCGCTGTCGTCTATGGATACCTCGTTGTCGACTAAGGATACTGCTCAGGTGACGACATCATTTGCTATTGTGTCCCTGCAACGCCATTGTGGTTATGCGCGTGTGTACCATGCTCTGGCGCAACTCTGTTGCACAACTTCCTTCTTTTCTCTACTATGTGTTGTGTGGGTTGGTGTGACAGCGGTTATTGCTGATGATGATGGTTAACCTCCTGTTGATGCCGCAAGCCTATTCCGGCCCTTGATTAAGTCCGTGTAAACCTTAACCCATGTTGCCTGGGTCCAGATGATGGGATACTTACTATTACTGTGGGCTGGGCTCTTACACTGTGTGGACCTTACACACGTCATCAGGCTCATTTACCAGCATCACTAACATTGACAACGACAACATATGAGAGGCAACGACATCATGACCAGCTGCCCTTTCACCACCACACCAACATCAATGCAACTTGAGCAGCAACAACAGCCTGACGCACACCTGCATTGGCCCCATGTGTACCTTGTGGTCGGGGTGTGATGATGTGTAATGGCTATTGATCTGCTGGCGCCATACACAACCCCTTACTACTGTCCCTTGTGGCGCTTAGCCGGTGGAGCCTCCCCCCCACCCCCTTCCCCAGCACCCTTCTGCCCGTTGCCCCTGCTTCCGCCCCTGGCCCCGCCTCTGCCCCTGCCACCGCCACTGCCGCTGCCAGTGCCCCTGCCCCTGCCTCTGCCCCCCTTCCTGCCCTGGCTTCCACCCCTGCTTGCAGCTGGCTTGTCCACCTGCTTGGCCCCACCCTTCTCCTCTCCCGCAGCTGGACCACCCTGGACCGCTGCTGCTGGTACCGCCGTGGCAGCCCCCCCTGGGGCCACCTTTGCTGCAGCTTTGGCTGCCTCAGCAGCACTGGCCTCAAAGACCGAGAATCAGGACTTCCGGGATATCTGCACACACATTGCATCACAGTCTTTACAGTCATGTCTGAGCTAGATTGGGCTGGTATTGGTGGCACCTCTATTCACCACTGCTATACCTGGCCTCCTGCCTCACCTGCTGTGTCACCGAGAAGGCCACCAGCAGCTGCTCCGGCACCTTCGACACCTTGGCTCTGCACAACAACACCACATTACATGTGCTTGCCATGCAACGATTTCAGCAGGATATATAACTTGCCATTCGATAACTGCCCATTTCACCTTTGCTTTGGCCCTGCGGGACATCGTGCTCTTGGGTTGGGCTGAGCTGAACAAGGAGGGGCGCGCCTTGGTTGGTGGGGCTGTGGCTTTAGCAGGCGGGGCTGCAGTGTCCAGCTGACGCTTGGTCCCACGTTGGTCACCCTGCAGAAATTACACATGGCAGGGATTGCAGGGATTGCAGGGACCACCAAGTTACACATGCGTGCTGCCATGTGGGCACTGCTTTGCTGCCATGTGGCTACTGCTCTGTTGCCTTGTGGCTATTGAGCAGTATCCACATGACTACTGCTTTGTAGCTTTGTAGCTATATTAACGTCCTGTGATCTCTGTGATGGCACTGCTCTGTAGTCATATGGATACTGCTCAATAGCCACTAAATATGCGCATTAGGCAAGTGAATACTGCTCTGAAGTCATATGGATAATGCTAAGAAGCTATGTGGATACTGCTTTGTAGTGATAAAGATGGTAAGCATGTGGATACTGCTTTGTATTCATGTAGATACTGCTCTGTGGTCATGTGGATACTGCTCTGTAGTCATGTGGATACTGCTCTGTAGGCATATGGATACTGCTCTGTATTTATGTGGATACTGCTATGTATGCATGTGGATACTGCTCTGTAGGCATATGGATATTGCTCTGTAGTCATGTGGATACTGCGCAGTAGGCATGTGGATACTGCTCTGTAGCCATATGGATACTGCTCTGTAGTTATGTGGATACTGCTATGTATGCATGTGGATACTGCTATGCGTGCATGTGGATACTACTCTGTAGTCATGTGGATACTGCTCTGTAGTCATGTGGATACTGCTCTGTAGGCATATGGATACTGCTCTGTAGTCATGTGGATACTGCGCAGTAGGCTTGTAGATACTGCTCTGTAGTCATGTGGATACTGCTCTGTAGGCATATGGATACTGCTCTGTAGTCATGTGAATACTGCTATGTATGCATGTGGATACTACTCTGTAGGCATATGGATACTGCTCTGTAGTCACTCGGATACTGCTCTGTAGTCATGTGGATACTGCTCTGTAGGCATATGGATACTGCTCTGTAGCCATGTGAATACTGCTATGTATGCATGTGGATACTACTCTGTAGGCATATGGATACTGCTCTGTAGTCACTCGGATACTGCTCTGTAGGCATATGGATACTGCTCTGTAGTCATGTGAATACTGCTATGTATGCATGTGGATACTACTCTGTAGGCATATGGATACTGCTCTGTAGTCATGTGAATACTGCTATGTAGTCATGTGTATACTGCTCTGTAGTCATGTGGATACTGCTCTGTATCCATTAGTTACTGCGCAGTATGCAAGTAGATACTGCTCAGTAGTTATAAGGACACTGCTCTGTAGCCATGCTTATGTTTATGGTGATATGATATGGTGATCTGGCTTGGCAGCACCTGCTCTGCAGCCTTGTCACTTCTGCCACCAGCGCGTGACGGTGAGGCATGTTTCGCCGTCACTGCAACATCTGGCTCTGTATACACAAGGGCACCGAGCAAGGGATCATCAGCGACATCACCGGCCGACGTGTTTGCACCTTGGATTGATTCATATGCTGCCGTGCTTACCTGTGATGCGCTTGATTGGTTGGCCCCGCAACACCCACCACATCCCGTGAGCCCTATGGGGCCAGCCTGCACAATGTTGCTCATTGTACTAGCGCCCCTACAACTTCTTGACCTGCCTGTACCCAAGACACCAACTCACCTGAAGACGCCTTTGCCTGTCCCGCTGTGCCTGCCACCTCGGCAGCTCCCTTTGGCGGAGAGGCACTTGAGCTGGCCGCTAGGGCTGCCCCAGCATGAGGCGTCTCTGCAGGGGGGTTCCCCCCTTCGCTGATTGGGCTGCAACCAACACAGAGGATTACCAAAGGAGGATGGTGATGGTGGGTGGGGGGAAGGAGCACTAAGTGCGACCGTCAGACCTGCAGCAAACACATGGCAAAGCAGAGGTGAGACTAGGTAATCAGGGCCACTAATCAGCAAGGGGGTCAGCACTCACCGCTCACTCCATGCTGCTCCATGATCACTTATTGGTGGCTCTTGCCTTGCTCTTACCGTGCTCGTACTAACCTCCGAAGCTGGTCTCCTACCTGCTCACACCTTGGGCTAGCTGCCTCCTCGCTGCTCACGGAGAGGCAGGAGGGGAGGGGAGGGGGAGGGGGAGGGGGGGCAACAAGGGAGGAGAGGGGTGGGGAGGCAATAGGGGAGGGGAGGCAACTCTTGACTTTGTTCACTGGCTGCCGCTCCTGGCTGCTCCTCCTAGCCGCTGCTCCTGAGAGGGGAGGGAAGAAGTAGACCACCAGACCTGGTGTGATTACCAGACCTGCAGAAAGAGCCATGCTATCGATAGAGTTGTACTCAGGGCACTTATTGGCAGGGGGCTATCCACTCACCATTTGACCCTTGCTCTTCCTCCCCCTCCTTGCTCCTTGCTGTGTCCTTACATGTTACTGCTCTATGCCTATGCAACCACCTTGTTAGTACAAGGCAACACAACCCACCTGCAGGGGAAGGTAACGAGGTGGTGGTCGTCATCATTGCACTGCCGCACCTGCACAAGCAGAGTAAGTTGCATGGCTGCATTGGTGACGCTGGCGGCGAGGGTGGCTGCGTAGCGCTGCGGGGCTGCGCTGGCTATGAAGCTATATGTGTGGCTGCGAGGTTGGCTGAGACATTGGTTGCAAGTCAAGATCATCCTGTCAGGATGCTTTGCGTTGTGCCGGCAAGGTTGGGCAGCTGCGGGGATGCAAGGCTGGGCAGCTGCGGGGATGCCTTGCCGCGAGGCGCTCGATGGCTAGTCGAGGCTGTGTGGTCTATGGGCCGTGGCCCCAGGCAAGACTGCGGCGAGCTAGCTGTGTTGCAGGCATGCCGCGATTCTAAATGGTTGCAGGCCGCGATTCTCAGGAAAGTTATTCATAACTCCATGATGCCGTTTTTGAAGCGCGCAAAGAAAGTGTGCTAGGTACCAGCGTCGCAGCCAGCCTCGCAGCCAGCCTCGCAGCTAGCCTCTCAGCCGGCCAACAACGCAGCCGCAATCTAGCCTGAAGCTCCGAGCCAGGTAACCCCGTAGCTGCCTCGCTACCCAGCCACACACCAACTCGCCACTCAGCTAAACTCCGCCAGCCTGCTTCGCAACAATGCAGCCCTGCAGTCTGGCCTAAAGCTCCTAGCCGGCAGCCCCGTAGCTGCCTCGCAACCTAGCCACGTAGCCAAGCAACCTAGCCACAACAATACTCCGCCAACGCGGCCTGGCAATCTTGCGAGGTGTAGTCGCGTGCGTGCAAGCCGCGTGCACACAACGCCACGCAGCTGCCTCTTGCTGATCATTGGCGTTGTCCCACTCCATTATCTGCTCCATTGTCTCATTGTTTAGCCCTCCTTCATTGACACCCCTTCATTGACTCTCCTTCATTGTCCCACCCTTGCCGCAGATATTGCCCAGCCCCTCCCCTCCCAGCCCTTCCCCTCCCCAGCCCCTCCCCTCCCAGCTGCGCATCAAGTTAGGTCGGGTCTATATACTGCCTGCCTGCTGCCCCATCACGGTGAGTACCTTGCCTGTTCCTAGCCGGTGAGTAGCGAGCTCCCTGCTAGTGTGTTGCAGCTAATAGTCCCGACTAAAATGTCACCACGCCCCTTGCTTGCCGCAGGTCTAATGGTTCCACCTTTCCTTCCCGCCTCCTCCTTATCAATAACCCCGCTTCTCTGCCTGTCTCCCAACAACAGCCATGAGCGGTAGCTAGGGATTAGCTAGTGCTAGGGCCCTAGAAACAGGAGCAGCAAGGAGCAACATGGAGTGAGCGGTGAGTGCTGACCCCCTTGCTGAATAGTGATCACTGATCACCTAGCCTCACCTCTGGTTTGCCATGTGTTTGCTGCAGGTCTGACGGTCGCACTTAGTGCTCCTTCCCCCCACCCACCATCACCATCCTCCTTTTTCTTTCCTATACCCACCACCACCATCTACTACCACCATCCAGTCTATCACCCTCCCCTCCCCTCTCCACACCTCTCCTCGCGCCATGCCCCGCCCACCCTCCCGCCACCACCACCCACCACCACCTCCACCCCCCTTCCCTCCTCCACACTAACCATTACATGCACACTAACCATTACATATGTTTATAGCAAGTGCATGAGCCAGTGGGCATCATCATCACATGCAGTGGCGTTTGGAGGTTAGTAAGAGCATGGTAAGAGCCATTAAGAAGTCATCATGGAGCAGCATGGAGTGAGCGGTGAGTGGCCCTAATCACCCAGCCTTATCGCCTTATCGCCTTCCCTCACCGTTGGCATACCGTGTGTTTGCTGCAGGTTTTACAGTCACACCTACCTCCCTTCTCCCTCCCCCCCACCCCCCTTCTACCTTCCCATACCCACCGGTTGCTACCACCATCTACTACCACCATCCAGTCTATCACCCTCCCCTCCTTTCTCCACATCCTTCCTCGCGCCATGCCCCGCCTGCCATCCTGCCACCACCACCCCCCAATCCCCCCAATCCCCCCTACTCCCCCCAATACCCCCTCCTCCCCTCGCCTTGCCTCCCCACCTACCCCACCCCACCCCACCCCTCTGCCTTGGAAGGAAGCGCAGGAGTCACCCTTTGCACACCTAGCTGCCACATGCCAATGGATAATGGCAGTGGCATTATCACCACACATGAATTGAGCATTGCCGCAGCACAAGTCAAGCCAAATGCCAAGATGGTTTGAAAAGCACGAAACTGAAAGTACTAAGTTGTCAGCTATATTTTGTAAAGCATGATGTTGTCAGCTTAAGATAAACAGTAGTACAAACGTTGTAATTGTAAGAGAGCAGGTGCCACATGGTACCTGCGTTGTAGCCACGTGGCCACAGAGATGGCTACAGAGCAGTATCCACATGACTACAGAGCAGTATTCACATGGCTACAGAGCAGTATCCATATGCCTACAGAGCAGTATCCACATGCATACGTAGCAGTATCCACATCAATACAGAGCAGTATCCATATGCCTACAGAGCAGTATCCACATGACTACAGAGCAGTATCCACAAGCCTACTGCGCAGTATCCACATGGCTACAGAGCAGTATCCATATGCCTACAGAGCAGTATCCACATGACTACAGAGCAGTATCCGAGTGACTACAGAGCAGTATCCATATGCCTACAGAGTAGTATCCACATGCATGCATAGCAGTATCCACATGCATACATTGCAGTATCCACATGCCTACTGCGCAGTATCCACATGACTACAGAGCAGTATCCACATGACTACAGAGCAGTATTCACATGGCTACAGAGCAGTATCCATATGCCTACAGAGCAGTTTCCATATGACTACAGAGCAGTATCCACATGACTACAGAGCAGTATACATATGACTACAGAGCAGTATCCGAGTGACTACAGAGCAGTATCCACATGACTACAGAGCAGTATCCATATGCCTACTGCGCAGTATCCACAAGACTACAGAGCAGTATCCGAGTGACTACAGAGCAGTATCCATATGCCTACTGCGCAGTATCCACAAGACTACAGAGCAGTATCCACATGACTACAGAGCAGTATCCACATGCCTACTGCGCAGTATCCACATGACTACAGAGCAGTATCCACATGACTACAGAGCAGTATTCACATGGCTACAGAGCAGTATCCATATGCCTACAGAGCAGTTTCCATATGACTACAGAGCAGTATCCACATGACTACAGAGCAGTATACATATGACTACAGAGCAGTATTCACATGGCTACAGAGCAGTATCCACATGACTACAGAGCAGTATCCACATGACTACTGCACAGTATCCACATGCATACAGAGCAGTATCCACATGACTACAGAGCAGTATCTAATGACTACAGAGCAGTATTCACATGATTACAGAGCAGTATTCAATAGCTACAGAGCAGTATCTATATTTATACAGAGCAGTATCCACATAATTACAGAGCGGTATCCACATGCCTACTGCGCAGTATGCAATGGCTACAGAGCAGTATCCACATGACTACAGAGTAGTATCCACATGCATACATAGCAGTATTCACATGACTACAGAGCAGTATCCATATGCCTACAGAGCAGTATCCGAGTGACTACAGAGCAGTATCCATATGCCTACAGAGTAGTATCCACATGCATATCCAGAGCAGTATCCATATCCACATTCACATACATACAGAGCAGTATCCATAAACTACAGAGCAGTATCCACATGCATACGTAGCAGTATCCACATGCCTACAGAGCAGTATCCTTATGGATACTGCGCAGGTGACACTAGCTACTGAGCAGGTGACCATGGATACTGCGCAGGTGACGCTGCTAATTTGTGTGAGTGTAGACCAGAAACCACCACCTATTGGAGCCCTGACATCAACGACACGGCCTTTGGGGCACACCACAACTGCCTACTGGTACGCCACACTGGCTTATCCACATGGAATGTACCGGCAGACGATGCAGTGGCACTGAAATGCGTCAACCATGCTATACACTCAGTGTCACGGCGTAGCCGCTGCCTTTAATCTTACAGTGTGAGCGGCATGTCCACTTAGAAATGTCCAACGCAGTCTCTACTATCCACACTCTCGCACAGCAACTGAGCCCAGGTTTAGAACGGGACCCTCGGGAGTCGAACCCGAATGGTGAGCTGGTAGCAGCCCACCATTGACCTCCTCAGTCACTCTGCTAAAGTGTGGTTTACGGATACGCGTAAGCGCACCGTCACATTCCTCCCCCTCTTAAGAGATCCGTTCCGCCAAGGTACCTGGGATAGCCCAGAGCACCGAGACTCGCAGTCTATAGAGACCACTGCCAAACAGGCTGACCCATAAGGGTACCAGCCACCCACAGAAACACATGCATCACCATAAGGTGCCGCATGGGGGCCATGGTCATAGGACCAGGCCAGGTGACATAGGTCACTGAGACATTTACACATCAAGGCAGGTTATGCACAGCCTTGTACCTAGACAAGATCTGGGGAGCACCAGCCAGCATAGCCTCTGGCTCCCAGGTGTTGTAGGTGTCATCGTAGCCTGTCCACTTGACCAGGTACTCCATGCGCTTCTTGAAACGTACCTGCCTGTGGTTCAGCAGACTATGCACTTCATAGTGAGGCGCATCTTCCAGCCACTCCATCACAGGAGGGGGGTAAAACCCCTGGCTGCCAGTGTACTTCTTAAGAAGTGACACATGGAACACAGGATGTAACCTGCTCATGGTGGGAGGTAACTCCAACCGGTAGGCAGCCTCACCTAGCTTGCCTGTGACCTTGAAAGGTCCTACATACCTAGGCAAGAACTTACGTGCTCTGCCAGGTGCATTGCGCAGGTTCTTGGTGCTCAGCAGGACGCTGTCACCTATGCTGAACGTGACATCACGCCTACGCTTATTCGCATACCTTTGTTGGCGGTCCTGAGCCACCCTCATACACTCTTGAGCATGCTTTACCTCATGCTCCCACTTCTTGGCGAAGCTCTCAGCGGAGGGAGATAGGCACGGCCTGGGCAGCTTATGCAGCACAGGTGTAATGGGTGACTGTCCATAGTTCACCAGGAATGGTGTGGACTGAATAGACTCTTGCCATGAATTATTAATAGCAAACTCGGCAAAGGCTAAATGCCTAGGCCAATCTTCTTGGGTAGGTAGGATATAATGTCTAAGCATTTCTTCCACAATTTGGTTTGTACGCTCAGTCTGACCATCTGACTGGGGATGATACGCGGTGCTGAAAGCAGGGTCTACGCCTATCAGCTTCCTGACCTCAATCCAGAACTGGTTGTTAAAGGTCGCTCCACGATCGGAGATGGTCACTTTAGAAAGGCCATGGTATTTAAATACATGGTCAATGTATAATTCAGCAAATTCTTTAGCATCCATGGCTTCAATGCATGGTATTAGGTGAACCATCTTTAATAGGCGATCCACGACCACACAGATAGAATCATAGCCATGCACACCGACTGGAAGCTTAACCACCAAATCCATGGTGACAGATTCCCAGCGGTACCCCGGTATAGACAGGGGGTTAAGCAGCCCACCAGGTACCTGGCGTGACGCTTTGTTTCGTTGGCATGCATCACAGTTAGTCACATAGTGTCTAACGTCAGCACGCATGGTTTTCCACCAGAACACCCTACGCACACGTTCAAGGGTTTTGGTGATGCCCACATGGCCAGCGTACTTAGCATCATGCATTTCGTGCAAGATATGCTCTCGTAGCTGAATATCATTAGGAACTATAATAGTACCCTTATCAAGGTGTCGCCACAGTCCCTCCTGGGTCATTTCCCACTCCTCATTAGGCTCAGCAAAGGCAGGATCAGTGCTATAGGCACTAATTAGCCAATCTGTGACCTGAGAAGGGTGACCAGGACACTCAGGGACCTGTGACTCACAGTCATTAGAGACCGGGTCAGCCCACCTTAACCGCTTAGGCTCTGATGGCTTTAGAGCATCATCAGAGTCAGCATCATGGTCAGGGTCTGATCCAGCGGTAGGCTGCTGTTCGCTGCCTCCGCTGCCGCTGCTCAACGGTGTACCCGCACCGACGTCCTCCCCCTCCTGTAATCTCCGCTTCTGCTGCCTGGTCGTCACCAGGATTTTGTCAGTATCAGTCTTAGCCGTCCACTCCTACAAATTAATCCCTGCGTCCGTCCCTGCGTGTTGACCGACCTTGTCCGATAGGGCTGAAATTTTGATAGATGGTAGTTTGCAGAAAACAAAACATATTTTTCAGAAAAAATATTTTGAAAAAATCAAAAGCGGCTGCGCTGTGGCCCTGTGGCTAGAGTGCAGGGATCAGTGCAGGGATAGGTTGCGGGCCACAGCGCAACAGCTGTTGATTTTTTCAAAACACTTTTCTTGTAAAATATGTTTTATTTTCTGAAAACTGCCATCTATTAAATTTCCAGCCCGATCGGACAAGGTCGGTAGAACGCAGGGACAAACGCAGGGACTAAATTGTAGGAGTGTCGCTGAAGTTACTGGAATACGTGACAGTGGATCGGCAGGATTAGTGTTGCCAGGTAGGTATTTAATGGTGTAATTAAATCGGGATAGGAACTCCAACCAGCGGCTCTGCCTACGGGACAGTGTAGACTGCGTAGGTAGGGCCTCTAGAGGGCGGTGATCAGTAAACAGGGTAAATGGCACACCTTCAAGGTAGCACCGCCACTGTGTACACGCAGCAATAATGGCCAAAGTTTCCTGTTCCCCAGTGGTATAATTCATTTCAGCTTTTGACAGCTTACGTGAGTAATATGCCAGGGGGTAACCAGCCTGTGTCAATACTGCGCCAACACCCAAGAGTGAGGCGTCACAGTAGACTTCAAAGGGCTTGGTTATATCAGGCAACCGGAGCATAGGCACCTTAATAATAGCCTGCTTGAGAGCGTTGAAAGCATCGAGCTGGGGTCTAGGCCATTGTGCCCAGTTAAACGATTTGCCTTCAGGGCCAGTTAAATTAGTAAGTGGAACAGCAATGGAACTAAAATTACGCACAAATTTACGTACATAATTAGCCATGCCAAGGAATGACTGCAGAGCTGTCAGGTTCGTAGGAACAGGCCAGTTTTTGATAGCAGTCACCTTGCTGGGGTCTACAGCTACACCATCTTTAGAGATGATGTGCCCCAGGAAAGGTAGAGACTCTTTCATGAATTCACATTTGGATAACTTAGCAAAATATTTGTGCTTTCTCAGCAAACTGAATATTTCCCGAAGGTGTGACAGGTGCTCCTGGATAGACTTGGACATGATTAAAATGTCATCAAGATATACCAGAGCACACCGGTCAATCACCGTGGCAAATGCCTGGTTCATTGCCCGTTGAAATGTAGCGGGAGCATTGGTTAAACCAAAGCATAACACTTTATACTGATAGTGTCCCATGGGCGTCCTAAACGCAGTTTTAGGAATATCCTCATCAGGTATTCTGATTTGATGATAGCCAGCCTGGAGATCCAGGGAGGAAAATACAGTCATACCCGACAATTTATCAAATAAATCATCAATTCTGGGGAGAGGGTACTGATCACGTATAGTGAGCTTGTTAAGCTGGCGGTAGTCTACGCACATGCGTAGCTCACCGGACTTTTTCTTTACAAAAAGAACTGGTGCTGCAAATGGGGAGGAGCTAGGCTCTATCAGCCCTTTGGACAACATGTCAGTAACCTGTTTTTTAACTTCTTCCTGTTCTGGCTGGCTCATCCTATAACTGGGCCTGGCAGGAGGTTTAGCACCATCCTGCAGGGGTATAGAGTGCCCTACATCACGTGCGGGAGGCAACCCAGTGATAGGCTCAAACACATCAGAGAACTCTATAAGGAGGCTCTTTAACTGTGCAGCCTGCTCAGGGGGAACACCAGGTGGGTCTTGCAGGTTCTCATAAGAGACCAGTGCCACCACACCTGTGCCTCCATCTTTGAGCCACTTAGCAGCTGTTTTGGCAGACAGAGGGGTATAAACCACCTCAGGGCCGGGCGCTAGGAAACCAGGAGGAATAGCATAGGCTTCTTTTACAGGTTTTACAGTTTGTAGAGACTCAACTGTACAGTTAACTGACCCCTTCTTGCTTACCGCTGAAGGTAGTAAGGTAGGCTGGCCCTTAGGGGTCCGCAGGGTGAGAGACTTGTCGACATAGTCAAGCAAAGCCCCCTGCACAGTCAGCCAATCAGCACCAAGCAGAATGTCATACTCATGTACCAGCTCTGGCATCACAGTCAAGGTGCAGAAGCAACTAAACTGTTGGATGGACAAGTGCACTTTGACATATTGTGTACAGTACACTGATTGATTGTTAGCTACCTCATAACGAAGTGCCACAGGGTAATCATGCAGTCTCAACTTGTGTGTAGACACAAATGCTTCACTGATGAAGGAGTCATCAGCGCCACCATCAGCAAGGCAGAAGCATGCATGCTGACGGTCAAGGGTGCCAGCAAATCTGAATCTCACCTTGCCATCACGTCCCACCATACCCAGCACATGTGCCTGTTGATGCTGAGCCACAGGGGGAACAGCAGTCTTACATGGCACATCATTCAAAGCAGGACTACACAGTCTTGCTGACAGGGCAGGCAGGGGCTCTACAGGGCAGGCAGGCAAAGAAGCTGTTGTTGAGTTGGCCTTGGGCACACTCACATCATCATCAGCTCCTACAACAGCAGCATCATGCAACAGTTGTTCAGATTGAACCACAGCACAGTCCTGGCTGGCTGGCTGGGCAACACCCTAACGGTTGGTGGCAATACGGGCCCGGCTGACGCCACGGCGCATGCCCTGATCCCTAGGCTTAGCAGCCTTAGGTGGGGGCTGGGGCTCTGGCTCCTGGTCTGACTCAGAAGCACCAGACTCTGAAGGGGGCTTGGACTTGGCTTGGCCAGGCTTCTTGGCACCCTCAGGTGGGTGAGGATACCCAGACCTGCGCCGGGCCTCAATAGCCGTGAAGTGGCGGAAGGGGCAGGGGTGGTTGGTCAGGTGGCCGGGATGGTTGCACTTGAAGCAGTATTGCCCAGGCAACAGGGGTTTCTTGGACCACAGCTCATCGTGTCTGGGCCTCTTGCCAGCACCACCAGAAACAGGGGGCTTAGAGCCACGCCTGCCGGGGTGGGCCTCACCTCCCAGGGCACTTGCCGCCTGAGACGTAATTGTCGACAGGGCTTGACGCAGGGCTTCATTCTCAGCCTGAATTTGCAGCTGTTGAGCCTCCAGCTCGAGGATGTAGTCTTCGTCTCCTCCCATGTAGCGGGGTCGTTGCTCGTCCATCTCGCCTTCTTCCATATCACCACCAGGGGTATCCTCTGGGTTATCGCCAGAAGGATGGTCATCAGGGGCTTTAGAGCCACCTAAGAAAGTCTCAACCACGGCGTTGAACTTCGCACGCAGCTGCGGATTAGTCCGAGCCGCCTCCAGAAGCTTATCTAGCATATCGGGCTCTGAAGGATTATTAGCAGGTGGTTCGGCTCCGGCGGGTGGCCCGCCATTGCCTGGATTGTCTGTCATGTTGCTGTACCGACGTCGGTCGGAAACCATTTGTCACGGCGTAGCCGCTGCCTTTAATCTTACAGTGTGAGCGGCATGTCCACTTAGAAATGTCCAACGCAGTCTCTACTATCCACACTCTCGCACAGCAACTGAGCCCAGGTTTAGAACGGGACCCTCGGGAGTCGAACCCGAATGGTGAGCTGGTAGCAGCCCACCATTGACCTCCTCAGTCACTCTGCTAAAGTGTGGTTTACGGATACGCGTAAGCGCACCGTCACACTCAGCTACACAGGAGGAGGCCATGGCAACCATCATGCTGATCCCTGGGAAAAAGGGCATCTCCTACCCTAAACACATGGACACCCTGCGGCGCTACCCTGAATACTGTCAGCACCTGGCTAGCATACCCCCCACCAAGACCAGATGCTCCAAGCCAGGCAAGCACGCCAACCTCCACATCTACGTCATCTGGAATGCAGCGGGACAAAAACTTGTCACCAAAGGCAATCCCCAAGGATGGCTGGCTAGCACTGCCACTGCCCTCCACCCACAACGGGACACACACCCAATCCGCAACAGACCAACGAATCAAAGCCAGCCAGCCACACCCCCTAGCGGCCACAAACAACACATGCGCCTGCCGTTGGACAAGGACCTCCCCACCTCGGGGCACCAGCGCGGCCACCAACAACTCACGCACCATTCCACGACGCAGCCACGGATGGCCATCACCGAATGGGCCACGCTCGCGTACACGGACGGCAGCTGCATTAAGACCTCGGGGGCAGCCCAGCGAGCGTCGGGGCGGGGGTTTATATCCCGGAGACCAACGTCCTCATCACCGTCGCCCTGGACGACCCAGAAAGCAACACCATCAACAAAGCGGAACTCACGGCGATACACGCGGCACTCACAGCGGGGGCCAAACGCATCGCCACCGACAGCCTCTGCTCTATCTACCAGATCCGCCGAGCCCTCGCTAACCCGATGTCGCTCATCACACACAGGCACAACGACATCCTCACCGCTATCGCTACCCTCATCATCGATAGCCCCGTCACGATCCACTTCTACAAAGTCCGGGCCCACTCGGGAATTATCGGCAACGAAGGCGCCGATGCCCTCGCCAAGCACGCGGCGTTACACCCAGAGCTGGCCAACACCCCGGCCTACCGCCCGACCACACGGACAGAGACCAACACCTGGCTCAACAACGAAGCCGATGGCAACACCCCCGCCCCACTGCCGGATTGCCGCCACAGCGTGAGAGCACACATGCACCGCAGGCACAGCCTCGGTCTCGCCAATCAAGACAGTATCTACTACCAGATGTCCCAGGAGATCACCAAAGCCGCGGCGAAAGGAGCCGGCGAAAGGGTGATGACCGACACGAACATCTCCATACCCGCGCAACGAACTGCCCTTCTCTACCGTACCGGCGGGCTCTACAACCAAAAGCTGGCCATGCGTTGGAAACGGGCGACCGACGACCGGTGCCCACTCTGCGGGGAAGCCGATAGTGCCACTCACCTCCTCTCGGGCTACAGCGAGACACTACCGATGGTGCAAGAAAGGCATAACGGGGTTGGCCGCCTCATCGCTAAAGCCATAAGCAAGGGTACCCTAGGCGGTTACATCAGCTTTGCGGACACCGGCAGCTGGGAGAAGGGCGCAAGAGAAGACCTCGACCTCCCTAACGACACACTACACACACCACTACGAGCACTCGGACTACAGATAGCAGCAACCAAAAACACCACCAGACCAGACATTCTTATGGTGATGCCAACAAAGAAGACGGGCACACGTGGTAAAGCCATTAAACGGGTCATTATTATAGAAATCAAATACTGCTCGGACTCAAGGTGGACGGATCAATTAGACAAGGCACTCAACCAACACACCCATCTAGCTCAAACCATACGCAAGGAAGGCCACATGGTGGAGATTAGACCCATCCTCCTGGGCATAGGTGGCATAACGTATGAAGCACACACACGGCAACACCTCCTGGACTTGGGGGTCTCACAAGATAACACTACCAAACTGTTACACAAGTTAACAAGACACGCGGTGGAGACAGCCCACTCCATTGCAAAGACAAGCTACACACTCAGGGCTACTAAGAGGGAGGGAGGGTAGGGGGGCCACTTCTTCTCTTGCTGGTCGGTGGGAGCAGGCCGCGCCCCAGGCGGTAGCTCCTCCCTTAATGCACGCCGGTGAACACCGGAGTAGTCTTCTTCTTCTTCTTCTTCAGCTGGGCGAGCGCGGCTTGCACGTAGTTTTCGGTTGTACCATCGCCCTGGCGTGCTTGTACCGCCTCCCTTACCTCCGCGTTTGTTGTATCTGTCTCTGGGAGTAGGTCGTCGATAGACGGGTGGACGCCGTTTTGTTTTTACAGCATTCTAGCTTTCCGACTAAGGCTCCTTGTGGTTTTGAGCTTGTTCCCTAGTTCTAGTCTGATCTTGCACATGCTCCGGCGTTGGTAATGCTGGCCTCCTCTGGTTAAGGTCTTAGTGTTGCATGTCTGCATGGCAGTCCCCCTGCAGGTTTCCAGGAGCGTTGTGAGCATGGTGGCTGCGGTGTCGACAGCTTCTCGAGCCGGGAGGCCTGCCACCATTGTCAAGCGCTGTGGTTGTTGTGGGTTGGCCTTGTCCAGTGTGGTCAGGAAGTGGATAGCGTCTGTGTACATGGGAGCTAGGTATGCTGTCAGTTGTGAATGCAGTTGTGGGGCTCCTGAGCTGGGTTGTTGCACTTCAAGCCGGTATGCTTCCCTATCCTTGTTTGTGATTGGGGTGGTGAGAATGGTGTGGCTGTGTTTAAGGGGTTGATGTGTGGCTGCTAGATCTATGCCCAGTCTGGTTGTGGTCAGTGTGGCGGTGAGCGGTCTGTGGTCACTGAGGTACGCGTGTGTATCGACGTGCGTGCGATGACCAGGGCCTTGTCTCGCATCGCGCGTCAGGATGGCATCAATGCGGCTGTTGCAGTGTGGTTGCTGGTAGGTCCAGGCCCGGTCGCCGGGGTCGGCTTCGGATAGGTGCAGCTCTGTGGCGAACTCCCTCATCATTTGGTCTTGTGGGTATTCGGTGTGTTCAGAGCGGTCCTCTGCTTTCATCGTGGCGTTAATATCTCCCGCTAGAATGAGTGAGCCGGGCAGGTGTTCAGCGGTTGTTCGTATGTGGTCCTGCATCTTCTTCCTTAGTGGGGTCGCGTCGTCGTTGTTCCCCGAGGGCCAATACGTGGCGACGATAGTGAGCTCTTCGCTTTGCTGTTGGTGGAGGCTGAGGATGACGCATCGGGTGTTTACATCTGCGTCTATGCTCGGCGGCAGCATGGTGACTTGCAGCTGGATAGCTAGGTCGTGTCTGATGCCGATTAGGACCTCACTGTGGCCTTCGTGTCGGTGGACGGTATAATTTGGCATAACCCTCTTCAACCAGCCAGAGCTGGGGTTGTTGCTTTTGGGTTGGGTCATAGTCTCTGTAAGGATTAAGATGTCGGGGCTTTGTTTGTGCACCAGGTCCAGGACTTCGTTTCTAGATCTGCATAGACCTCTGACATTGAAGGTGGTGAGGGTGATGTGTTGTCGATTGAGGGTTGCTTGGGGTAGTTCGGTTTGGGGGTTGTGGTGTTGGCTCGTGTTAAGGTCGCTGTCAGGCGTGGTTTGTGGTGTCTTGTCTATGGTTGGGTTTAGCCCTGTGGTATGGGCTCCAGTAGTGGGTTTGCAGAGGTATCGGTGCATGAGGGTTTGTGTATGCGTGTCGCTGCGGTGGCTCGTACCCGCTTAGTGGACGGGCCAGTGTTGGTATCGGAGGTCGTGGCGGTTCGATAGATACGTGGTTTGTCTTGGAGAGTTGGCGGGCGGAGGGTAACAGTGGGAATGTCCCGGCGCTGTCTCGACCGGGCGGGTTCCTCGTGTAAGGGAGTGTCCTCTATTGTAATTCCGCGCGTGGTGTCGATTGTGGTGTTGTTGTCAGCTTCAATGGTGGTCTCGGGCGGTGTGGCGAGGATCTCTGTGAGATCTATCGGGTCAGTGTGATCTTGGAAGTGGGCTGCTAGTGCTGAAGCGGTGGTGGCCTCCAACGGGTCCGCTATCCAGATCTCCCTCCTAATGAACCTTGTGTGTCTCACGTTGCCTGTGCAGATGGTGAGCAAGTTCCCCTGGAGGCGTCCCCAGTCGTTAGGTGTGGAGAGTGGTTTTGGCACACGGTTGAATGAGTCCAGCTGGTACCAACCTTGTTGTGTGTGTTTAAGGACAGTTGCATGGTGGTGTGATAGCAAGATAACAGCATCAGTGTGGGTCGCACCCGTGCTTGCAATAGCTGTAGTGATCGCCTCAGGTGTGATACTGGAGGTTGGTAGGTAGGCTGTTGCTGGGTGCAGGTATGTACTCATCTCAAGGTGTTTGCGGTGTAGGTAGTGGTTCAGTGAGTCAGACGAGAATCTGCCTTTCTCGTGGTAGATGTGATCAGTATTAAAGGTTCGAATCGCATGCCCTTCTTCCCGTGCCGTTTGTGCTAGGTATTGTAGGTGCTCGGCTAGATCCCTGCAGTGTCTGATGACTGCATGGTACTCTATGCATTTCTTTCCCATGGCCATGTTAAATGCATGTACCAGGCAGCATTCTTCGTACTGCCCTTCCATGTAGATTTGTGTAGGGTTTTGCACCGGTGTATACGTGGGGTCGGTTGCTGTGGTGTTGTGCTCGTGGTTGCTTGGTTGTTCCATATGGCTGATAATGTTGTTGATGCCTTTTTCTTCGCACCGGCGTATCTGTTCCCTTGAGCGGGTGTTGGGCGTGATGACAAAGAGTTGGTGCACATTCCGTTTGGTTGCGGTAGGGACATGCCGGAGGGTCTTGTGTAACAGTAGTGTTTGTGCCGTCAGGATGCATGGTCGGCTGAGAGATAAATGTCGGCTGCAGCCGCCAGGCATGCTGAGTTATGCGGCTATTGTTGCCGCTGCGACTGTCTACATACTGTTCGACAGCCTCCGACTCGCGCTGTGGTAGTGCCATGTACTTACATCGTCGAGAATCAGCTCATCCTCAAAACAACTCGCTTCCCAGTCTTAAGTCACTGAGCCAGTCATTCGATCAGCAGTCCACAGAGGTCTCGTAACCAAGCCTCCCTAAGCCTCGAACACTGCAGGATCTCATCATAAGTAAAAAGCAAGTCACACCTCATGGGATCCTGCATTGAGAAAAGAAACAGTAACATACCATTCATCCTAGCTGAGTGTCTGGACTGTTGCACTCTCCCCCACTCCGAAAAGCTACGTCCCGGAGCTTGCTGATATCAGTCAGAATCTTGCGACAACAGGCAAAACAGGCATGCACGGACAGGCAGGCAGAAACATGCTTCATGCTTCATGCAACAGACAAGCAAATGCATGAGCTCCATGTGAACCATGCTAGAACTATGAAATCAGAGTCTTGAGCTGACCGGTGTCTCGTTCTCCTCCTCCTCCAAAGCTGACCAAAGAAACCATCGTGACAGAAACTGAGAAACAGAAGATGTGGTAGCTGTGTTCAGCGCAGGTTGCAATGGGTGATCGGTCCATGCCGGCTGCATAATGCTAGAACAGAGTTGGTGGGATGTAGACGGACATATGCCTTGTCCCTAACCAGAGTGGATGGTTGCGGGGTCATGCGCTTGGTTGCAGTCATGCCCATGTGATGCAGGTCGGTGCGCATGGGAGTTATATGGCTCCCCCGGCTCTGCTGTAGTAACTGACATGTTAGCCAGCCAGTGCAGCCGTAAGGAGACGCTGGTACTGTGCACTTTGAGGTCACTTGAGGTGCAAGGCTGCGAAGCTCAAGAGCCTAGGCGTATGTGCCCGATCGATTGGATGCAAAGGTGTGTGTGCCTGACTGCATAGTGTGTGGCCCATGCATGAGTGAACATGAGAGAAGCAGCAAAGAGGCTGCAACCCTAGGCAAATGCATTCCTCAGGGGACACCTGGGCTGCTCGATTGTGCGCTACCTCAGGGGACACCTGGGTTGCTTGATGTGCGCTACCTCAGGGGACACCTGGGCTGCTTGATTGTGCGCTACCTCAGGGGACACCTGGGCTGCTTGATTGTGCGTCGGCTGTGCGGCTAACGACTTGTTTGTAATGGTAGGCTGCTGGCTAGGGTGCTTTGCTGCCATGATGTGTGGATGCTACCTAATCTCTGCAAGGAATACAGGATTGTAGGCTGTAGGTGATGTCTCTGTGGCTGAAGCCAGCAGGATGCATGAAGCTAGAGCTGTGCTATGTGCCGTCTCTGTGGCTGATGCCAACAGGTTGTGGAGTGGCAGTGCGACCGTACTGTGAGGTCTAGCCTAATGCGGGATGTGCAACGATGCGACTGTGCTGCAGGTGCGGTGCGAGGACAGCTTACTGCGTCTTCGCCTCCTAAAAAAACATCCGAGCTCTCCGCTGTGGGGCTCCACTGTGCGGGTTGGGCTGCAAGTGTGTCGACCGAGTCTAACAAGAGCGATGTCGACAGAAGAACTGTGCGCTAGAGAAGCAGCTATGTGTGGCGTGATTGGTGCTGGGCTGAGCTGAGAGTGCATGCCTAAAGACGTCAAGATATGACTACTGGGCTGGCCCCCATGCCACTGTGCCCTGCTTGTCGTGTCTATCAGCTTGAGACTATGCCTGGTAAGCTGGGTGCTTTGCCAACTGCATGTTATGACTCTCTGCAGGCTGATGTTGGTTGTGATTACAAGCTGGGTGTGCTCTGTGCCTATACGTGGCCAGGTACGCTTGTTGGCGGTGCAATGCATCTAGCAGGAGTGCACCTGTGTTTGTTCCATGCTTCTGGGCTGGGAGTTGTGTTCTCTGCTTGGACAGGTTGATTGTGTTAATGAAACTCTGGTAGGCCTGACTGATTGGGTCTCAGCAAGGTGCTGGATGTATGGCTGATAGTGATGATGCTCTGCGTGGGGCAGGCTATGACTCGGCTAGGAGCAGGTTGTATGTGTAGGGTTGGCTGCATTTTTACAGGTTTGCAACACGACTCTTGCAAGCTGGTGCTCTGCAAGGCTATGCTCTCTGCCTAGTGCAGGCTGTGGTGTAACTCTGCTTAGACCTGCAGTTTGGCTGCAGATTTACAGGTTTGGTGATAACTAGTTCGCTAAGCTCCCGTTAGCTGGGGTGGTGGCGGGGATGATGGTGGCAAGCAGCGCACGTGTAAATGTGCAAGGCAAGCTAAGCAATCCTCCGCGTCAGCCGGACAAAGCAAGGACTAGTCAGGCGCCCCCAACTAACAGAAAACCTACCCCTGGTAGTAGGACGGCTGTAACTTTGCACCCACTGCGCCAAATAATATGCTAGATGATTCACAATGTAGCTAACCCAGCCAGCTACCTTTCACCCACTTTATATAATTATACACTGGGTAGGCCGTGCACAGCAAAGCGTCAAAGTTAGTGATTCAAATCTGAGCCGTTGCGGGGCATGCAGTCATCGCTGCGACCGCCCGCGTCGCTTAGGCTGCTCTACATGCGCATGCGCGTCGGCAGCAGCAGTCGGATCGGAAAGCGGTTGCGGCGATGTGGCAATGAGCCCACCTCCCCCCTTACCTAGAGGGCAATGCCACAGCTCGACCATTGGGACTTACAGCATGCTACTTACTAGGTTACGCTCCTTTTAGACATTGTTACAAACGCTCATACTCAGCTAAGCCAAAAGCTCACTTTGGTCTGTGACCCCCAACTCCCTTAGCCGATCTCAGGGCCAGAGCCATGCAGTCAGTCGCACAACTCCACACCATGACCGAGTTTGGACTCGGCTCCTCTGAGAGTTACACTCCCCTACATGCCATCCACCTGCGTGCAAAGTTTCATAGCTCAACTGCCATCCCACAGCCCCGTGGCCCTGATTCTGCTTGGAGAACATGATGTCACTTTGAAGATGTCAAACTGATAGAGGCCTGGGCTGTTTAACGTGCGGTTTGTTTTAACAAAAGCGCCAAGGGGTCAAGAACAAACATTTCATAGCCATTTTCTTGTGAGTGCAGCGGGTGCAATACAGTGGATGACACAGTAGAGGAGGGGGGGTGTAACCCGGTGATACCTTAGTGTGCGCCGACCCAAATGGTGTATTCGACGGAAGGGAGTATGAACATATGCTTCAATCACCCCGTCTAGGTGCCCTGCACGCCCGGCAGGCATCGCGTTGGGTGTTTGCCGGACATTACATGTGTGCACAACCCGCTCACTGCGCCAGATAGATGGCGCCACAGGGATGTGGCTCACCGTCCAAAGGATACCCGTCTCGCCGCTGTTATTTGTTCGCGGGCACATGTGGCAGTACGCGAGCAAAGACTCCAATGGCTTGCGCTGATGGGCAAATGATGCGCATTGCTTTGCAGATACCAATGTGATAAACGCTATCGAAAACGATGCACTATTGAGAGAGTACTTGCATGCATATTACCAACCCCATGTTGGGAGCGCCCGAGGACTAGCTAAGCTCTCCGTGTAAGCGGGTAAAGCAAGCCTGCGAAATAGCAGTGCAAGCACAGCAGGTACGGCTGTACAACACCTCTGCAGAATCAGCAGGTAACTCTGCAGCAGTAGGCCGCTGGAGCTGGGTTCACCAGCTCCGACTCCTCCGAATCCTCCGAATCAGTTGGCTCGGGTGTCACTGCGCACAGGTCCATACGATCGAACAATTGCGGAAACCAAGTGTAACAATAGTGTTTGTGCCGTCAGGATGCATGGTCGGCTGAGAGATAAATGTCGGCTGCAGCCGCCAGGCATGCTGAGTTATGCGGCTATTGTTGCCGCTGCGACTGTCTACATACTGTTCGACAGCCTCCGACTCGCGCTGTGGTAGTGCAATGTACTTACATCGTCGAGAATCAGCTCATCCTCAAAACAACTCGCTTCCCAGTCTTAAGTCACTGAGCCAGTCATTCGATCAGCAGTCCACAGAGGTCTCGTAACCAAGCCTCCCTAAGCCTCGAACACTGCAGGATCTCATCATAAGTAAAAAGCAAGTCACACCTCATGGGATCCTGCATTGAGAAAAGAAACAGTAACATACCATTCATCCTAGCTGAGTGTCTGGACTGTTGCATCTTGGCTGTCGTTTCCATGGAGTCCAGTAGGTACCAAGCGCCGTTAATGCACTTCATGGCCATGCTGTGGCCCGGTTTTTTGCACAAGAAAGTGTGTGTTCCGTATTGGCCGGCAAGGTTCCCAAGGTTGTCGTTGGTCCAGTCACTGGGTTGGGTGAGTAGGGCAACGCTCTGTACTGCAAGGCCGTAGTGGGTATGTAAGTACATCTCTATGACTTCGTCAGAATAACCGTCAGCGCCTCGTGCCATTAGCCAAGCGCCGCGCTCAAAGTGATCAGCTATCCGGGGGAGCCTGTTCTCATAGAAGTTGTCTATGTCTTGCATGGTGACCCATTCATGCCCCGCGGCATTGTTCAGGGAGTAGACTTGACACGCGGAGCTGTCTGTATCTTGTTTAAAATGTTTGATAGCTGGGCCTGGGTTGGCTTCCACGTCCCCGGCGGCTAGTAGAAGCCAGGCCACGTAGACTGCCCGTGCGGCGGCTATGGGGTTAAAGGTGCATGTGGTCCAACAAGTTTCGCCTGTAGTTGTTTGATAACAACAGTAGACATGGAGGGTGCTGTTGTATTGGTAGGCTGTGTATGGGCGGCCGTCCTTAGCTCCATGCGTGGAGAGGTGAAATCTGTTGGCGAGTTTGCTTATAGAGCTAGAGGCGGCTAGGGTGCCATCTAGGCCGGTCATAAGGTTGTACCCGATGGCTCGTGTTGTGCATCTGTAGGAGCCTAGTCGTTTGCGGTGCCGCCTAAGGCATTGTCTGGATTCTGCAGCTGTGGGTTTGCGGCGGTGCTGGATGCCTGTATTAAGGATGGATATACCTACCGCGAGGAGAAGGAGGCGGTTCACTATCTGGTTCAGTTGGTTGATAGCTCTACCCGTGTGGCGTTGTTGATTGCTGACATCCAGCCTATTAACATGGGGTACATTGCAAGTATGTGGCGTAGTGCCCACTCGGGGCAAAGGGGCAACGAGGGGTGCAAGCCATTCATGATATAACTCCAAGTGTCCACCCCTACTATGGAGTGTCCCTTCTATCTGCTTGTGTGAGTCGATGGAGTGCCCAAGGCACTGCGGCCACTCCTTCCCATTCTTGTTCCAGCAGGTCCCTGCCGTGAGGCTCTCCGTCCTCCTGCGCAAGGGGGTAGTGTGTTGCATCGAGGTAGAGGTAGCAGGTGGGGCAGGAGGTGGGGCATAGGGTGGGGTGGCAAGGGCGGCGTGTGGGGCCACAGTAGGGGCAGCGGGTGGGGCTGCAGCTGGGTCAGCAGTTGGGTCAGCAGGTGGGGCTGCAGGTGAGTCAGCAGCTGGGTCATCAGGTGGGTCAACAGGTGGGGCTGCAAGTGGGTCATCAGGTGGGGCTGCCAGTGAGTCAGCAGGTGGGTCAGCAGGTGGGTCAGCAGGTGGGTCAGCAGGTGGGGCTGCAAGCGGGTCAGCAGGTGGATCAACAGGTGGGTCAGCAGGTGGGGCTGCAAGTGGGTCAGCAGGTGAGTCAGCAGGTGGGTCAGGAGGTGGGGCTGCAAGTGGGTCAGCAGGTGGGTCAGCAGGTGGGTCAGCAGGTGGGTCAGCGGGTGGGTCAGGAGGTGGGGCTGCAAGTGGGTCAGCAGGTGAGTCAGCAGGTGGGTCAGCAGGTGGGGCTGCAAGTGGGTCAGCAGGTGGGGCTGCAGGTGGGGCAGCAGCTGGGTCATCAGGTGGATCGGCAGGTGGGGCTGCAAGTGGGTCTGCAGGTGGGTCAGCAGGTGGGTCAGCAGGTGGGGCTGCAAGCGGGTCAGCAGGTGGATCAACAGGTGGGTCAGCAGGTGGGGCTGCAAGTGGGTCAGCAGGTGGGTCAGTGGGTGGGTCAGTAGGTGGGGCAGTAGGTGGGGCTGCGGTGTGTGTCATCATGTGTGGCGCTTCAAGGTCACTGGTGTGTTGCTGCGTACCATCCACCAGTTGGTGAGAGGCGTGTGGGGTTTGGGTTGGGAGTGGTGGGCTGTATGTGCTTACCGTTAGGCTAGTGGTGCTGGGCCGCAGAGTCTCCCGCTGCCTCGAAGTCTTGTTGCAGGTGCCTGCTGGATCCCGAGGAGAGCTTGCGCTTTGGGCGCGGCGGGGTCTGTATGTGACATGCAACAACATGGCGTTCAGTGTGTTGTGGCATGAGGTAGTGTTGGTGGAGTACATGGTTTTGTTGGGGGGGTGCGAGGAGGGGATGGACAGTGTGCAAGGAGGGGGTAAGGGGTGTGTAGTGGGTTGTGGAGTGGTCGTCGGAGTGGGTGTAGTGTGTTGGTGTGGTGATGTCGTAGTAGTGCGGTGGTGTGGACGGTTCGGTTGGGGGTGGGGATGTGGGTATGGTAGGATCCCTTGTTCCCATCTGCCTCCCACCTTCTCATGGCCAGTGTCCTTGGGGCTCGTGCCCTCCTCCTGTGGGGCAGGGGCTGCTGCCCCCACATTAGCGCCTCCCGTGGGGCGGGACCCCTTGCTGGTGGCAGCAGAGGTGCTGGAAGGCTGCTTGCTCATGGTGTGGGCAGGGCGACTGTTCTGTTGTGCCGCCATATGGCGGCCACGGCCCAGCTGCAGCTGACGCTGGTGGGTAGTAGCTGGAGGGGGGGGGGCGTCAGCGATGATAGCGTGGATGGATTCCACCTGAACCCGCATGGTGGTGCGCAGCTCCTCCGCTGCGCTGCTGGCTGGGTCCGAGGCATACTCCACTGCTGCTGCCAGGAGGGGTGTGCAAGCTGCAAAGATCTGATCCAGGTGGGATGGTTTCGCCTCCACGTGGGAGTTGTAGGCAATCTTGCCCGCCCTGCTGTGCTCAGCTGCTGCCCCCTCCATGCTGCGCTGGATCGCCGCTGTGCTGTACTTAGAGTCCAGGTCCCCTAGCAACACGTGGGCTGCTGCCAGGGTGATGCAGGCCGCGGTGGACGTCTGGTGCACAGCATCCTGCGAGTCGGGGCGGTGAAGCCTGCCCACCTGGTGCTCGCTTCTCCCGCTGAAGCTGCCCCCACTCATGTTGCCCGTAATGTCAAGGCCATTGGTGTCCCTGAGGATGGTATCCAGGCTGGGCGACACTAGTGGGCATGAGGCAGAGGAACACCCTGCTGCCGCGCCTGGCTTTCATCATGTAGTCAGTTCCACTGACCAGGGCGACTGTGCCTGTGGCGGTGTTCAACCCCAAGAAGTGTGCCACCCCCCTGTCTCCCTGCCCTTCTACCTCGGTCGCCGCTATAGTCTGGGGCTTACCCACCCCACTGATGCGCTTGAGCACAAGGGGGGCACCAAACAGACTCTGGACTGCCTCCCCGATCTGCTGCACCGTCTTGGCCAGCCCGTCTTGCTTGTCCAGGCATACAGCAATGCAGTTGGTGCTGACACCTAGGTCAATGCAGGTTGCCCTGGTGGCCAGCCCCCTGGCTTGGCTGCTGGCTGCTGGGGTCCAAGTCATGCAGACCGCCTCTGTGGCCTCCACCGTGATGGGGCCAGCCCTCTCTACTGCGGTAGCAACAGCTGGCGAGGCAAACTGTACCCTGAGGTAGTTGCCGTCCTCAACGGCAGCTGTCACAGTGTTGCAGAGCACGAAGGCAGGGTCAGCTATGTGCACCCTGTTGCTGTCAGGCATGCTCCTGCCCTTGACCACTGCATACTGCGCTGCCCTGACCAGACTGCTGGCTGCGGACCCCTTCGCCCCAAGCACGCTGACGGCCCTGCCAGTGGGCGAGGCCATGGTGGAGTTGGCGTCCATCTGCACTGACATGAGGATGCTGGCAGTGGTAGGAGGAGTGCATGCCACCAGGGGCCTGCTGATGAGTAGGGAGGAGGTCCCGCCCTGTTCCTGTTGCACACAGGGGATGGCGGACAAGGTGCCTCCAGCGGTGATCACCTCCCCTAGCAGGCCAAGCATGGCTGCAGTGTGGTTGCCGTCTTTGGGGTTGGCAGTGATGGTGATGGCCACCGCCTTGTGAGTGCCCACTGTGTACGGCTCTGAGACCTCCAGGTTGTAGAGCTTGAGCAACAGCTCCACCCTCAGCAGCTTGTTGATCTTGCTCAAGACACCTGCGCATGTGTTCTTTGTTCTGCCATGTTGTGGTGGCCATGGTGGGTGTTCCCTTATGTTTGTAGCATATTCTGCTAGATGACAGTGACAATGGCAGCTGGTGGCGGCGTATGGTGTGGGATGGCAGCAGCAAACTAGGCAAACTTGCTGATAAACATAGGCGTTAAGTAGCATCATTGCAGTTTGCATACCTGCGAGGTTGCCCTCTGTATAGTGGACGTCGCGGAGGGTTATCATGCTGAGGTTGCTCAGCTGTCCGCTTGCGGGCCCCAGCACACGTCCCTCTGGGTAGGCGTCAAACATGCTGGCCACCATCTGCGCGGCTGTTTCTTCGTTCACGTTGTTGCATCTGGGATCTGCGCTGCGTTGGCCTTTGGGGTGCGGGGCAACTGAGCGAGGCTTTCCTGCTGACGTGCGGTAGGCTGCCAGAGTTCGGGTAGCCGAGGGCGTCTTTGTGGGAAGCAGTGTCGTGGCCGCCATGTAGGCAGCGAGGTCATCATGCAGACTCTGGGGGGCAGAAAGCTTGAATCCAGCGAGTTGGCCTGCAGCCGCGGACCACGGTGCTCTTGACGTTTTTGTTTGATAGAGTTCGTGTGTGGCAAGGCTTTCTGCCTTCCTGCTAGCACGGCTTCCCACGCAGGGGCCTTCTAGGTGGACTGGCAGGTGGTCGGGGGCGGCTTCAGTAAGCCAACCCCCGAGGGCACCCCAGCTCCACCCAGTGCAAAGCAAGACCAGGATAACGACAGTGGTCAGTACAGGGTTACGTCTACCTGTAGCTGGCTCAGTCATCGCAGCATCCTGGGTCTGCCGAAGCGACTGGGTCGATTCTACGCTCATTCTGCTCCTTTTCGTGCGAGGCTTCACGTGCTGCTGCCCGTTTCCGCCGCCGTCGCTACTAGGAAGCGTAGTTTTGAGTTTACAAATCGGTTGCCAGTTATGCCGATCTGAGCTAGTGCTTTGCGGACGGTGGGTGCCGCATACACCTGTTACACCCGACTGCGTCAAAACTTTGTCGCGAGCTACAAGGAGATTCGCGCCCAAGACCGTCTCACATTTGCGGGGCCAATGGCGGGGGTGACCAGCAGGCTTCAGCGGATGCGACACCATTGGCAGCAACGGTGTGCCTGTCATGCAGATACTACGGGAGGCATGCAAGCAGTTTCCTGGGCATGTGGTGCTGGTGCATGAGTTTCGTACTTCAGCTGAGAGACATCAGGTGCATTTGCATTGCATGAGTGGAGTTACACACACATCTCACACACCAGCCTAGACCGTGCCCTGCACCGTTTAGACTAAACATGATTTGACTTCCCACTTGGTTTGGCAAGAAAGGATCTTACAATTGAGCAATGATATATGTTGCCTTGCAGGTGGTTGTATCAGGTGTCCCCAACTAACAGAAAATGACAGGAAACTGACCCCTTGTAATCAAAACGACGCCGCGTCTCAGCCACGTGGTTTCTATTTATGTATCGCACATCCCTGGATAGAGGACTCTTTCATCTATGCGGTGCAGCTTGTATCATTAAATACTGTGCAGTGTACTGGGTGCTATGGCGGCTCAAATCTTCACATTCAAATCCGTGCACTTTTTGCTCATGCGGGCCTCGCCGCGAGAGACCGCCGCGACCGACGTGGCCCAGGAGCACCTGCACATAGTGAGGGACAGTCGCCGCAGTCAAAACGGCTCACATGGCATGCCAAACCGATGTAACAGCGCCCCTCCACCCATGCTCAGAAATAGAGATGCTTGACCCCTTCGTGAGCAATACTGTTGGCCTGGCCACTCTGCAATGCCTCACAAGGTGTGTATGCCAAATGAGCGTCGCGCCTGTCACGGATTTGCGGGACCAACGGCCGGGGTGACCCATTGCTATGTTACCTTCCTCGACATGTTGGGTCCGATCCCTCCCGCCCGCCCCCCGCTTGCGTGTCGAGCTCGTGTTCAGCTCCGCTGTGGCCCCCTGCTGCTCAGATGAAGGGGTGAGCATGCCAGGGGCGGCACCAGCACCAGCTGCCAGCTGCTGCCAGGGGGGGGCAGCAGGAGGGGTGGGCAGCCAAGGAGCGGCACCAGCAGCAGCTGCCAGCTGCTGCCAAGGGGGGGCAGCAGGAGGGGTGGGCAGCCCAGGAGCGGCACCAGCAGCAGCTGCCAGCTGCTGCCAGGGGGGGGCAGCAGGAGGGGTGGGCAGCCCAGGAGCGGCACCAGCAGCAGCTGCCAGCTGCTGCCAGGGGGGGGCAGCAGGAGGGGTGGGCAGCTGCTGCCAGGGGGGGGCAGCAGGAGGGGTGGCCAGCTGCTGCAAGGGGCAGTGTCGGATGGGCTAATCATTCCTGCAAGGCAAAGTCGGGTCACGCCAATGTCATTTCAAGCAGGCCTGATCAACTGATTGCCATGCTTTCTTCTCCAGCAGTTGTGACGTTGAGTAAGGAACAGAGTTATGTATTGAAAGTCTGGAAAGTCGCAGTAGTCAGCTCACAGCATGCCGTTTTGTGGATGAGGGTCACTTTTCTTGTGGGACTGGCGAGAGAGATACGCACATTTCCCGCGTTTGCAGCAATGTCGATACATAACATGCCCAGCGATAGCCCTCCAAAACCGCCTGCACCAACAAGAGGCTCGCGGAGCGAGCAAGGCGGGCTGAAATGTGATTGTACTTCCGGCTGGATGCCGCGATCGCTTGCGCCGGCATGGACTCTGATGCAAGGATTAACGCGCCGCTTGCCAGTAGATGCGGAGTGATTCGCAGGTGCCAATGCAACAAACGCTACCGAAGTCGGTGCACTTTGTAGCGAGTACTTGCATGAAGATTACCAACCCCATGTTGGGGACTCCTGAGGTTGTACCCGGTGCGCAGCATGGCGAAGCAGTCTCGGATACGGGGCTTGATTTGCTCTACAAGCAATGTCATCAAGCGCAGGTTCTACGACCGAGACGTGTCAGCCGCGCTGAACATCCGCCGCACCGCAGCCGGGCCGGGCCGCCCACGCGAGCTCAGCAGCTGGCTGGGCCGCCCCGCCATGCCTAACCCAGGCAGACCAGGCCAGGAGTGGGTGCAAGTGCGCGACAGCGGCCTGCTGCGGAAGTGGCAGCGGCGGCACCAGCGGCAACTGTAGTGTCATATGTGTCATGCCACGAGCCAAGCAAGAAACAAACAAGCTGATTGCCTCTTACAAAGGGGATGTGTGTGCGCGAGAGTCATGAATACGGTAGGGCTCTAGCGAATAGGTTAGGGACACGTAGGGTAGGTCCCGACTCCAAGGTTAGGGACACACACCGGTCTCTCACTGCTGTGGAGAAGTGTAGGGGCTCCACAAGAGGATAGGGATACAGGGAGGAAAGGTACATCCATTCAGATGTATCTACTGTCATACAAGTAGTTGTATGGCAGGCCTGTACAGTTGTTTGTCTATACTTCTAATGCTACTGATTGCTCATAAACAAGCAACTAGTCTCCTCGCGACCAATCTTGCATGTCGAACATGCAAGTTATCTTTACGTGACTTGAGTGATGAGTCGGGCCTGCCCCAGCTGCAGCCTCAGCCCCAGCTGCTGCCCCAGCTGCTGCCCCAGCCCCAGCCCCAGTGTGTGCTAAGCTTTGCCTTCAATTTTCACCACAGAACTAAACTGCATTTCTGTCTGACCCCTAAGTCAGGCGGCCCCAACATTCAAAAAATGACAGGAAACCGACCCCTGGTAGTAGGACGGCTGTAACTCTGCACTCACTACGCCAAATATTATGCTAGTTGGCTCACAATGTAGGCAACCCAGCCAGCTACCTTTCACCCATCCAGAATAGTTATCCAGTCAGTAGGCCGTGCACAGCAAAGCTTCAAAGTTACTAATTCAAATTTGAGCCACAGCGAGGCATGCAGTCATCGCTTCGACCGCCCGCGCCGCTTAGGCTGCTCTACATGAGCATGCGCGTCGGAAGCAGCAGTCGGATCGGAAAGCGGATGCGGGAATGTGGCACTGAGCCCACCTCCTACCCATACCTGGAGGGCAATGCCACAGCTCGACCATTTGGACTTACAACGTGCTACTTACTAGGTTAAGCTCCTCTAAGACAGTGTTACAAACGCTCATACTCAGTTAAGCCAAAAGCACACTTTGGTCTGTGACCCCCAACTCCCTTAGCCGATCTCAGGACCGGGGCCATGCAGTCAGACACACAACTCCACACCATGACCGAATCAGGACTCGGCTCCTCTGAGAGTTACACTCCCCTACATGCCATCCACCTGCGTGCAAAGTTTCATAGCTCAACTGCAACCCCACAGGCCCGTAGCCCTGATTCTGCTTGGAGAACATGATGTCACTTTGAAGATGTCAAACTGAACGAGGCCTGGGCTGTTTGTTGTGCGGTTTGTTTCACTAGATGCGCCAATGGGTAAAGAAAACACATTTCGTAGCCATTTTCTTGTGGGTGCAGCGGGTGCAACACAGTGGAGGACACAGTGGAGAAGGGGGGGGTATAAGCCGGTGATACCTTAGTGTGCGCCGACCCAAATGTGTTATTCGGCGGAAGCGAGTACGATTATATGCTTCAATCACCCCGTCTAGGCGCCCTGCACGCCCGGCAGGCATCGCGTTGGGTGTTTCGGCTCTTAGGCCCAGCATGCACCAAAGGACTGACCAGCAGCTAGGAGAGCAAGGGTGGTGGCTGGAGGTTGGGCTCATCCAGGGCTGACACATGAAAGGTGGCGGCAGAGGGTTATCCTTCAGGCGTTCCCAACATGGGGTTGGTAATCTTCATGCAACTGCGGCCCATCTACTCCATCATTTGAAGTAACGTTTGCTGCGTCTGCTGTAATGCGATGTTGCGCGTTTAATGTCCGACTGGAATTGCCATCGGAGTCTTTCGATGCGGGCAGCCACATGTGACCCCGGATGTGTCCCAATCAGAGACCGTGGTTAGCTACACTGGTAAGCTACGTCCTTGGCTATCCGTTAGCGATGCACGACATGTCGGTGGCGCACACCACCGAAGTCAGGCAAACATGGCTGCGCGAGCTTCCTGATGGTGCAGGCCGCTTGGCGAGGATGTGAAGAAACCCGGGTTTGTGTGTGGCAGCGCTGTATCGCTATAATGGTGGGCGGCACAGTAGGGACTAGTCACCCCCTACAGCTAATATCAGCTTTATGTTTTGCACCATTGAAGAAACAGCCTGACCTCACTCGGATTATTTGTAGCATACTCAGTAACGCGTCCGTGGCACTTTGCAACTCAGTCATTGGGTTTGTATGTGATGAGATTGACCCCTTACAAGGTACACATGCTGATGGCTACAGGTGCACGAGGAGCCGACTGAGCTTGGCTTACCACTCCGCCATGTGGCCACCAACACAACTTAACCCACCATCTCCCAACCTCGTCAACCCCGCCCAGCTCCCAGTAGCCCCTCCTCCCAGCAGCCCAGCCTGGCATCAGCCACCTCCCCCCCACCTCTCCTTCTCCTCGCCTCCTACCTCTCCCCTACCTCCCCTACCTCCCCTACCTCCCCCACCGCCTCTCCCCTACCTCTCCTTCAACCGTAGCCCCGCTCAGCAGCTCACCCACCCCCTCTCAATCCCTAACCATGGGTAAGAGAATAAGCAAGGCGCATAGTGCCCAGCTCAATGCACTAAACAACTCGCTAAGGGCTGGCAATCGGCATTGCCCTAACAACATCAAGGCTGCAGCCAGTAGGGCACAAGCGACAATTCGTGACCTGCAGGCTGAGGTGCAGCGGCTGCGGGATGTAGAGTGCTTCTGACATTCGTGCCATGGCTGTGAACGGCGACCCTGGCAGCCCCGCATTGCGCCTTCACCTCGAACAGTACTACCTTGCCAGCCCCATCTCCAATGCCCCAGTGGAGTCCTTGTTGCAGCTGTTGAAGCATGGTGGTGGCAGGTACATGGAGCTGCCAGCTCTGCTACAGTTGATGTCCCTGCGCACATGCAAGGAGGCCATGAAGACTGTGGATGTTCATGATTTGCAGCAGCGTATGGGTCAGCTCCGTGCTGAAGTGCGGCGTAAGGAGGATGCCGCAGCTGCAGCACAGCGGTCAGCAAAGGCAGAGCGCCAGATCACAGATGCAGCGCACAAGGTGGGGAGGGTTGTGATTAATGTGGGTGACCATGCGTGCCAAGAGCGGCTTGCAGCGGCCCATGCCCTTGCCTTTGGGGGGCGTGATTTTAGCCACACGACTGTTGAGGAGGCAATGAAGATGACAGGAAAGCAGCTTCATTCATACCTCCAGTTTCACAAGCAGGAGGTACACACGAGCTGGAGGGTACCCAAGCTACAGAGCCACGTGTGCACCCACATCCGTGGGAAGGTCGCCGCAGCTGCGCCCCCTCAGCAGAAGCTGACACCTGCAGGCACCATCCCTGAGCTGGCTGTGCCTGCTGGTGCACCCCTTCAGCAGCAGCAACAGCTGGCAGCGGCAAGCACGTCACGGAAGCGTGAGGCACCTGCAGCTAACAAGTCGAGGGCAGCAAAGCAAGGTGAGACAACACCACGTACTGCACCTAGCACCTTGTTAAGCGTAGTAGAGCAGCCGGGAATGCACCAGCGCCAGCAGCAGCCCCAAAAGCTAATAGTGGTATCCAGTCGTCACGACTGCCGTCGTCGCGTCCACATGCCAATAGCAAAACATGTTCCGACTGCTGCTGCGTGTTGCAGGTGCCACTTACAACAGCGTGGCGAAGCGTGCTAGTGCGGCGCGCCTCGCATGAGGCAAAATCGCATGAATTCAAATGTCGATCTTTGGGCAGGCACTGAGCACCGCTGAGAGCGAGATAGTTTTTGCTGCGTCGGCCATTTTCTAGCTACGAGTCTCCTCTGTATAAAGCACTGTTTACATATATTATTGACTGAGTGGCTGCGGAGATACGGGCTTCCTATCACAGGGGGGTGGTTTTCAGGTAGTTGGGAACGCCTGAGAGGGGGATCCCGGCCAGTTATTAATAATACCCAGGTATTAATACCCTGAGGAATTTGAACGAGATATTAATACCTCACCGGCACACCGGCGGCACCCATCAGCGCCACTAGCGCTATGGCTAGCGACCTGGCAGTCCTACACCCGATACCCAAGACCCACATCCTCCAGCCGAAGCTCGTGGCTGGACACAACAGCACACAAAAAAAGACAGTCTCTGTCCTCGACCTTTACAACCAGCTTAACCAGAGCAATGCCGTGCGCGATACGTACCGGATAAAACTAGATGTAACCCAGAAGGTCGTCTTGCCTCCTGTGCGGGGCGAATTTGTCGTGCTGCAACCTCAGCCACGCGCAATCTCAGCATGACAAGTACTGCAAGCAGCGCCCAGCCGCCGAGCAACCACCACCACTTCCCAACCCAACAGGTCAGTCTCGTGTTGTTGCCTGCTCTATCTTACACCGCTCTACTCTATGTAAACACACGGTTGTCTAAACACATGGCTGTCTTGCCTGCCTCATAGGTACATCCAGATGACCAACAACTCTCAGACAAGTATGTGGCGTTGTTCGCAGCCCAGCCCAGCCCAGCCCAGCCCAGCCCAGCCCAGCCCAGCCCAGCCCAGCCCAGCCCAGCCCAGCCCAGCCCAGCCCAGCCCAGCCCAGCCCAGCCCAGCCCAGCCCAGCCCAGCCCAGCCCAGCCCAGCCCAGCCCAGCCCAGCCCAGCCCAGCCCAGCCCAGCCCAGCCCAGCCCAGCCCAGCCCAGCCCAGCCCAGCCCAGCCCAGCCCAGCCCAGCCCAGCCCAGCCCAGCCCAGCCCAGCCCAGCCCAGCCCAGCCCAGCCCAGCCCAGCCCAGCCCAGCCCAGCCCAGCCCAGCCCAGCCCAGCCCAGCCCAGCCCAGCCCAGCCCAGCCCAGCCCAGCCCAGCCCAGCCCAGCCCAGCCCAGCCCAGCCCAGCCCAGCCCAGCCCAGCCCAGCCCAGCCCAGCCCAGCCCAGCCCAGCCCAGCCCAGCCCAGCCCCTTGCCCCTCCCCACCCCTTGCCCCTTGCCTCCCCTCCCACCCCCTGCACCTATGCCGACATCCGACAGTGATGATGACACGCCAGCCGTCCAAGACACCCTGATTGACATCATGAATTAAGCATCAACCATAGGGGCTGGCTGTGTGGCATGGTGTTTTCACTGTTGCATGTTGCACCAGCCGTTGCGGGCTCTGCCACTGTTGTAAACCGATATCCCTAATAGGCTGGTCCAATCGACTAGCGATCCTATGCCTATTCCTTCTTTCAATCACTCCGAAGGTGAAACAACCCAAGCCCGACAGGATTCGATCTAGGGACCTCTCGCATAAGTGCCACTTCAAGGTATTAATACCTCTAGTACCGGTATTAGTAGCTCTACTACCCAAAACATCAGGCAGATATTAATATCGGGCACGCCCTAACTGATTATCCTGGCTCAAGTTCTGAAAGACATGCAGCCAATGCAAGTTGAGCTACAAGAACAGAAGAAGGCGAAGCCTGGGGGTCCTTGAGCGAAAACAGCTCAAGGCTGCCAGGGGTAGGAGCGACATCCCACTGACCAAGACATTCCCTCATGTATCTCGCATGCAAGCGCTGGCAACTGTCAAATGGCTCTATGGCTTTTCCTTATTGCACTCAGGCAAATCAGTGCACAAATCCGTCGTTCTAGGGGGTTGTTTTTTATAGCCATTCATCGAATGCGACTTCGAATGCGACTTCGAATGCGACTTCGAATGCTTCGGATGGTCAACCGCTTACATAGCTAGGCGGGTTTCAGTAGGATATCTGAGTCTGTAAATAAGGACTGGCCAGGAAGTGCCAGGCAGGGGCAGGGCAGGCCAGCCCTCCTGCTGCTGCTGCTGCACCCTGGCTGCTGCCCTCCTGCCAGGCAGGGGCAGGGCAGGCCAGCCCTCCTGCTGCTGCTGCTGCACCCTGGCTGCTGCCCCCCTGCCAGGCAGGGGCAGGGCAGGCCAGCCCTCCTGCTGCTGCTGCTGCACCCTGGCTGCTGCCCTCCTGCCAGGCAAGGGGATGTGTGTGCGCGAGAGTCATGAATAGGGTAGGGCTCTAGCAAATAGGTTAGGGACACGTAGGGTAGGTCCCGACTCCTAGGTTAGGGACACACACCGGTCTCTAACTGTTGTGGAGAAGTGTAGGGGCTCCACAGGAGGATAGGGATACAGGGAGGAAAGGTACATCCATTCAGATGTATCTACTGTCATACAGCTAGTATGGTAGGCCTGTACAGTTGTTTGTCTATACTTCTAATGCTACTGATTGCTCATAAACAAGCAACTAGTCTCCTCGCGACCAATCTTGCAATGAACATGCAAGCTATCTTTACCTTACATAGCTACGCTAGGCGGGTTTCAGTAGGATATCTGAGTCTGTTAAGAAGGATACAAGCTGCTGCAGCTAGGCTAGCGAGACCACATGTCAGTAGTGGCGATGCCGTTTTCATCGCGCTCACTGCGTAGCTTGTTCTTCTACTTTATAGCTCTGCTCGCGACTGCCCACTTGTCTGGGGCAGCAGTCAGACCGATGCCAACTGCACCCATCGCACAGAAATCTCTTCGCACGGTGTGCCTGGTGCAGACTACGGTGAGCTGGGGCTGCGCTCTGAGTGTGCTCAATATGGTTGAGTGCGGCACATGAGCACCGTGCTCTGCAGCCCCCTTGTCCCTCACTAGGGCCTCCATTTGAGCCGGACCAGTAGTAGCCACTAACAGTCACTAGCGGGAATATACTAGTGGGCAATAGTGGCCCGCTGTGTGGAGTAAACCCAGTGCACATGGCACATGAGCCGCCTACCACCTACATTATTGCCTGACCCGTTAGGGCTATCGTGTAGACTTGGCATGACAAAACATGCACTAATTGTAAGCTGATGACAGCTCAGATGGGGGGGGCACACACTACTGTGCCTCAGCAGGCTGCTGCTGCTGCTGCTGCTGCTGCTGGGCCCTTGGTGGCTTTGGTCGCAGCCGCTTGTAGCCCAGGCCAGGGTACTCCTTGCCCTTGGCTGGCAGAGCTCCCTGGTCTGGCCAGAAGCACAGCTCCAGCGGCCGCCACCTGCTCTCCCCAATGCGCTGCATGTTCAATGCTGTATTGCAGTCCCTGTCCAGCCACCTGCCTGGCTGTGGTGGTGGCTTGACTTTAGCAGCCTTGCCCTTGGCCTTGCTGGGCCCTGGCTCTGAGGCTGCTGGCTGTGTGGCTGCCTGGCTGCTGCATGGGGCATGTGGGGGCTTGCGTGGGGCCACTGCAGGGCACCACATCAGGCCCCGCACTGGCTGGTCACGCTGCTGGCTCCAGGCTGGGCGCACCAGGCGGTGTTCCACTTGCCCTGCTGGGGGCTTCCAGTCTGCAGCCCTGGTGGCCCTGCATTTGTCCAGCTCCTCCTCACAGGGCTGCTGGCCATTCACTGCTGAGCTGACCCGGCTGGTGCGGTGCTCATCCACAAGCACCACCCTGCCTCGCCGCTGGCCTGCGCCCCTGGGCCTGCACACCACCTTGCAGCAGGCCCACAGCACCGCATCAGCACCCCACCCACCCCCAGTGCCAATGGTAGCTGCACCAAAGAACACCACCAGCTGCTTGGCATGTCCATGGCGTGCTCGTGCTCTGCAGCCTGTGGTGCTGTGCAAGGAGGGCGACGACCCTTCCACCTTCACGGGTGAGCACGTCCAGTATGCAGCTGTACCATGTGCTGCTCATGCATGACTATAAAGCCAGCTTGACATCTGCTGTCCCATGTCACCCTTTTACCCAGCTCAGCCACCCCCTGTGCCTTGCACCCCTAGGCTACGAGGTGGAGTTGTTCAAGAGGACAGCCGAGTACCTAGTGAGCCTCGGCTTCACAGAGTGGGCTCCTGAGAACTACACATTTGCTTGCAAGGTGCATGGCAGGCCATCACATGGATGCCGGGACCCTATACGAAGCGCTAGAAGGGCTGCAGACTGTAGGGCACCAGTTAATGTATGCATGCATGCAAGGTACTTCGGGAACAGGTGGCAGATAGATTATGGAGCCAGAGATAACCCACCTGGGTTATCATTGGCACAGGGCAAGCAGCACCTTGACCCTCAACCTAAAGCCTTCATTGCCGCGGAACACTAGGTTTGGAGCTCTACTAAACGGTGTTTTTGTCTGTGTGGAGTTCCCATGCACATGGCATGCACATGGCATACACACGGGCATGGTCGCCTACCATCTACACTCTCTACCACCACTGCTCTTCCTCTTCTTTGGAGGCATTGCGCCACTAGGCTCATACCAGCTACCAGCTCATACCTGCTCATACCAGTGTGTCACTCCGCCACATCACTCTCGCACCTACAAAGGGCACCTCTAAAGGGTCAAAGAGCATCAGGCCCATCTACAGCGAACCAGGGCCATCCAGGGCCGCACAGGGCAGGCAGTAGCCCCTCCGCCCCATCCTGTGGCTCTTCCTGGTTTAGCAGTGGCACCCCGGAACACCAACCCCCTCCACTCCTGGCGGCAGCATGAGGGTCAGGGGCAGGGAACCAGGGTTGAGTGGCACAGGCAAGGCGGAGACGTCAGGGTGCAGGCAGGGCCAGCAGTCCAGCGTGTGAGCATATGGAGCGGCCAGCTGGCTAGCTGGGAGACATTGGCTGTTTGAGTATTGGGCACCTGGTCGGAGCAGCTGCTGGGTGCCTAAGACAATGCTGTGTGCCATGCAGGGTTGGGATGACATGGCTAACCCTCTGCTGCTGCCAGTGGACAATCGGTCGTGTGATGTCGGCATGGGCAGTTTTGCCAAGAGGAGCTTTTACACGGACCAAGGTATGCCCATACACAACACGCTGCACCCGCTGCCTCATTGTGTGCCAAGCTGTCATGGTACAACACTTTGGATGCTTGATTGAACTTGCATGTCGTGTTGTATGGCAGCACAGGCAGCTGCATGTCTGTGCACACCTCAGACAGCAAGCAGGTGTGAACAGTAGAGTGGCTGTAGCCACAGATTTGGATCTCTAGGCTGCGCCGTGACCCACTGTCTTCAAGATTGCTGAAGAAACTGGTTTTGCATGCTTGCTCTTCTTCCCTAAACATTGGTTCCTATTCCTTGCTTGGGGCTCGGTATCAAGCATTGGCCACTGAGGCTAACTTCTGGCAACTGGCTATGGTTCTGTGACTGGCCATCATGAGCGGATGTGCAGGTCCATGTCAGCATTAACGGCCTGCTGCAGCTTCTGCTAGCTCAATGTATAAGTTCAAATGCACTGCGACTCAGGATGATCATTACAAATGTATGAGATGTATACGAGCTAGCTCAATGTATAAATGCACTGCGACTCAGACTAGATTTACTCGACTAGATTTATAACGCCAGTTTCTATGACCTGCAGCTTGTAAATGAGGGTTAAGGCTTCCTGGCAACCAACTCCAACGTACTGCTCACTACATTGCAAGCCGCATCGCACTGCTAGCGCCAAGGGAATGCAACATTATGCTGCTCGGCGCCTGACATCAGTTGTGCTTGTTACACTGTAATCCTACAAACTACCAATAGGTGCACTGGCTGTTGCGCGTGATGTTGCTGCTAACTGAAGTTGGTTGACACAGTATGTCCACAGCCCTGATCCAGTGCCTGTACCAGTGAATTGTTGGCAGGGCTTGCTGCCCTGTGATGCTGAGGTTCTGGGGATGCCTGCTGAGAGCCCTTCATGTCAGGTACAGCTGGCCTGAATGGGCGGCTGTGGCCTGTATAGGCCGATGTGTCGCCTGCTGCATGCAGGCTACTTAATCGCCTCTCACACCGTACATACAGGTGAGGAGGGGCCTGTGTAAATCTGCTGATAAACCTAATGCTGTATGATTACTAGCATTGTTATCCATCTTTCTTTGTTTTATTACTCATAGAGTAATAGTAGTCATGTACTCTGCCCATTACTGGTTTGCACCTCAGGGGCATGATGGCATCCAGCACCTTGACCCTCAACCTAGACCTTCAGTGCAGTGGAACACTCAGTGTGGACCTCTACAAAACGGTGTTTTTGTCTGTGGAGAGTTCCCATGCACATGGCATGCACATGGCATACACAAAGCATACATATGGGCATGGTCGCCTACCACCTACACTATTGCCTGACCCAGAGGGCTATGCTGTAGAGTTGGCATGACAAACATGCACTAATTGTAAGCTGATGACAGCTCAAGATAGGGGGCACCACATTACTGTGCCACAGCAGGCTGCTGCTGCTGCTGCTGGGCCTTGGGTGGCTTGTCTTGCAGCCACTTGTACCCCAGGCCTGGGTACTCCTTGCCCTTGGTTGGCAGCTTCCCCTGCTCTGGCCAGTAGCACAGCTCCAGCGGGCGCCACCTGCTCTCCCCAATGCGCTGCATGTTCAATGCTGCATTGCAGTCTCTGTCCAGCCACCTGCCTGGCTGTGGTGCTGGCTTGGCTTTGGCAGCCATGCCCTTGGTCTTGCCTTTGTCCTTGATGGGCTGGCTGGGCTCAGCTGCCTGCTCAGCCTCAGTGCGCTTGCTGCGCTTGGCTGGTAGGGGAGTGTTGGGCCCTGGCTCTGAGGCTGCTGGCTGTGTGGCTGCTTGCTGCTGCATGGGGCCTGTGGGGGCTTGCGTGGGGCCACTGCAGGGCACCACATCAGGCCCTGCACTGGCTGGTCACATTGCTGGCTCCAGGCTGGGCGCAGCAAGCGCTGTTCCACCTGCCCTGCTGTGGGCTTCCAGTCTGCAGGCCTGGTGGCCCTGCGTTTGCTTAGCCGGCTCTCACAGGGCTGCTGGCCATTCACTGCTGAGCTGACCCGGCTGGTGCGGTGCTCTTCCACTAGCACCACCCTGCCCCGGCGCTGGTCTGTGCCCCTGGGCCTGCACACCACCTTGCAGCAGGCCCACAGCACCGCATCAGCACCCCAGCCTCCCCTGGTGCCAATGGTAGCTGCACCAAAGAACACCACCAGCTGCTTGGCACGCCCATGGCGCTGCATGGCCACCTCCGCCATCTCCTCCTCCAACTGCAGCCATGTACACAAGGCACGCAGGGTGGCTGACATGGTGGCACCGTGGCTTCATGCCCAAGGCTTCACCCCAACCCACCACCTCTCAGTACATAACCCTCCCACCCACCCTCACCTTCTTGAAGAACTGCTCCAGCGCACGGTCATGGGCTCCGTACAGCCGCAGCCGCTGCCGTGCCCACTTGGGGTCCAGGGACACCTCCCACACCGCATCCCAGGTGGCCAGGGTGACGGTGATGTGCTTCAGGTTGGCCACCAAGGATGTGCTGGCTGAGCTTGCTGCTGCCAGGTGCAGGAGGTGGGGCTGGATGGGTGCTAGCCACCGCTGGGTGTCGCGGCGGGAGTTATTCAGGCCACTGGCATGCTTCACCTGTTCTTCCGCTTCTTTGAAGGCCTTGCGCCACTAGGCTCATACCAGCTACCAGCTCATACCTGCTCATACCAGTGTGCCACTCCGCCACATCACTCTCGCACCCCCCAAGGGCACCTCCAAAGGGTCACCTCAAAAGGGCATTAAAGGGTTACAGTGTCACTGAACCTCACAGGCCAGCCAAGCACAGAGGCATCCAGCAGTGGTGTAGGTAGGCCCATCCAGCAGCGGTGTCTAGCAAGGTTCTGTTTGCCCACAGCCATGCACCCTCAACCCTACATCGCCAGTCGCCTCATGACTCATGCCCACCCCTCCTCCTCTTGCTGCCAGGGAGTAGCATCCTGTTCCGGCAAGAAAGTAGCGTGGACATGTTCATGTTCATCAGGCCCTTTGACAGTGGCGTATGGCTGCTAATGTTCGCCACGTCTGTCTTCATTGGCATCGCCGTACTACTTGCTGAGGTGGGCGTGCTGTTGGCTGTTTCAGCACATCGACAACATCCAGCAACCACCACTTTCCAGCACAACTGGGCTCATCGGTAGTCAGCTGGCAATCGCGGGTGCAGGCATGGTTTGGAGGCAGGCAGGTTTGCAGGCAGGGTTTGCTCATGGCAGTGGGGCAGGTGGGGCAGAGGTATCAACTGGCTGGCCATGCCAGGCAGGGCAGGGCGTTCAGTCAAGGGGCTGAGGGCAGGTCTTGGCTACAGTGGCTACAGGCCAGTCACCAGGCTGGGTGTACCCTCCGCCACTGCCTCCTGCTGTGCTGCTGCTGCTGCTGCTGCTGCTGCTGCTGCTGCTGCTGCTGCTGCTGCCCAGGTGCCCCTCTATGGCATGATCACCCACCCCGGCTTGGCTCTTGAGAAGTATCGCAACCTGCAGTGGGCGTCTGCGGCCATGCTACTGCAGGCAAGCTGCAGCCTCAGGGGTGGTAGTGGCTGGGCACAGCAAGGCTGGTGGTGACCAGGCAGCTGCAGCAGGGTCACCAACACTTGGTGCTTGGCTCACCAGGCTGTCATGCCAGGTGCTGACCTAGACCTGCCCTGTGACTGCAGGCCATGCAGCAGTTCAATGCCAAGAGCACCGGTGCCCGGGTCATCGTGTTGGGGTAAGAAACCTGCCCGCCTCCTGCCTGCCTCCTGCCTGCCTCCTGCCTGCCTCCTGCCTGCCTGCCTGTCTGCCTGCCTGCCCGCCTGCCTGCCTGCCTGCCTGCCTGCCTGCCTGCCTGCCTGCCTGCCTGCCTGCCTGCCTGCCTGCCTGCCTGCCTGCCTGCCTGCCTGCCTGCCTGCCTGCCTGCCTGCCTGCCTGCCTGCCTGATCAGAGCACTCACCTTGTGTGCCTGCCCCTTGTCCCGCTTGCACAGGTACGGCTTCCTGGTGCTGGTGCTGGTCAACATGTGAGTACAGTCAGGGTCAAGCCATGCAGCAAAAGCAGTCATAGGGCTAGGACCTCGACCACCCTGCTGCTGTCATGGGCTGCCTCCTCTTACATCCCTTTGTGTTGTAGACAGGGCCGGTGAATAGTAGGAGACTGACCAGTAAGTTGGCGCCAAGCACATTAGAGTACTGCATCCCATTGGACTGCACATCAGTGAATGTCATGTTATGATGGTGATGGTGATGGTGATGGTGATGGTGACGATGACGAGCTTCATGTCTATTGAGCATAAGCAACCCAGCAACAGCCACCCAGCCTGTGTGCGCCTCACTTGCAGCCTCTCATCCTTATACATGGTGCGTCACACAGCACCTTGGCCCTCAACCTAGAGCCTTCATTGCAGTGGAACACTAAGTGTGGACCTCTACAAAGCGGCGTTTTTGTATGTGTGGAGTTCCCATGCACATGGCATACACATGGGCATGGTCGCCTACCACCTACACTATTGCCTGACCCAGAGGGCTATGATGTAGAGTTGGCATGACAAACATGCACTAATTGTGAGCTGATGACAGCTCAAGATAGGGGGCACCACATTACTGTGCCATAGCAGGCTGCTGCTGCTGCTGGGCCTTGGGTGGCTTGTCTTGCAGCTGCTTGTACCCCAGGCCAGGGTACTCCTTGCCCTTGGCTGGCAGAGCTCCCTGCTCTGGCCAGTATCACAGCTCCAGCGGGCGCCACCTGCTCTCCACTAGCACAGCACAAAGCGCAGCACAGCTGCAGCGGACCACACCACTACTGACCTTGGTTGCGTGGGATTTTAGTTGGCCGTGGCTCTTGCTTTGCGGTGTTCTTCCGCTTCTTCGAAGGCATTGCGCCACTAGGCTCATACCAGCTACCAGCTCATACCTGCTCATACCAGCGTGTTACTCCACCACCTCACTCTTGCACCTCCAAAGGGCACCTCCAAAGGGTCAGAGGGCCCTTCGACAGGGGCATATGGCTGCTCATATCTGCCACATCCGTCATGTGCGTGTGTGTCACACAACATGGATAGACCTCCTGCACCTATGGGCTGGCAGTGACACTGTACCTCACAGGCCAGCCAAGCACAGCTTCAACAGCTTCCAGCAGGTCAGCAGGGAGTCTCAATCACGCAGGGGGTCTCAATCACGTCCCAGGCCACTGCACGGCCGCCACAGCCACCAAAGTTGCGGTCTAGCAGGGCATCATCAGACCTCATTGAGCCAGCCCAAATACAGCTTGCAGCACCCCAACACCCTACAGCCCTTGAGGGCCCGGCTGAGTGCCTGTTGCAGGTGAACGGAGGCAGGGTCTCAGCCACCATGCTGCTGTCATGGGTTGCCTACTCCTACATCTCCTGTAAGGCCCCGTCTGTATGCCTGCTGAAGGTACATTGCCGTGCTGGCCTCACAGCTGACCATCAACTCCACCACATTCAGCATTACTGACCTCCAGGACCTGGCCGGCCAACCAGTGGGCATTTGGGAGGTGGGTGCACACACCACACCACACCACACCACACCGCACCACACCGCACCACACCACACCACACCACACCACACCACACCACACCACACCACACCACACCACACCACACCACACCACACCACACCACACCACACCACACCACACCGCACCACACCACACCACACCACACCACACCACACCACACCACACCACACCACACCACACCACACCACACCACACCACACCACACCACACCACACCACACCACACCACACCACACCACACCACACCAGCAGAGTGCAACACACAACATGCAAGTGCAGAGCATAGGAGCCTTATGCTATCCAGCTATCATACACCACCATCATACTCAACTGCCTGTACCCGGTGATGCCACCCAGAGTCACACATGTCTCTGCCCTAAACATCACACTCTGCGCTATCATGCATCGCCAGATGCAATTTATTGATGTCAATGATGATGACTGTTTGCTACCGTTTCCAGCGTTTGAGCATCGCTCAAGCAGCACTGACTTAAGCGCATGCCAAGAATCTCCATGCCACACATGGACAGCTTGCTCTCAAACTTGACTCAGCACCACCACCCAGCACCACCAGCACCACATCACCAATCTTGCACACCAGCCTTGCTCCTTGCTTGTCACGTGATAAGATGTGGGTTGTGACATGCTGCACATGGTGTAAGCAGGGGGACAATGCCACGCTGCTCACGCTGCTGGCACACACCAAGGTAGTCCAAGTGCCCTGGAGCTTTGCGGAGGTGAGTCCTTGCCCTGCTAGGCAAGAAGACCTAGCCTGCGCCCTTGCCTGGGCCACTGCCTCAGCCCTTGCCACTGCATCTGCCCTTGCCTCCTGCCCTTTCCTCTGCCCCGGCCCCAGCCCTTCTCTTGCACCTTCTCTTGCCTCTGCCCTCGCGACTGCCACCGCCTCTGTCACTGCTTTTGCTTCTGCCCTCGCCACTGCCACTGCCTTTACCAGACCTGATGCTGCAATGGGTGGTGTGGGCTGCCTGCATGTTTGCAACGCCCAGTCAGCATTCCATGCATGTGGCAATCATGGGCTGTGTCACACACCCTGACTGCTTGTGCCTTTTCTAGCACCTCAGCCCCTGGCTGCATGGGTGGGGTTGGCTGGGGCTTGCCCATCTTGCTGGCTGTCTTGCTGGCTAGGGCTGGCCTCGTCTTGATTGTAACCTTTGCACATTGATAAGCCTGGCCGTTGGGGCTGACCCTGGGCTGCTGGGCCCCGTATGCCCCAGTATGCCACCGATGCATTTCAGCCGTGCAGACCCTAACATTACACATTGCGAGTCCAGATGACCGCTTTCGCAACATGCGCAACCACAATGCAGCCAATGCGGACATGATGCTAGACTGGTATGTTCAGCAAAGGCAGGCTGGCATGTAAACTTCGGGCTTCAAGCAGGCTGCGCCTCAATGTGTATGTCCGCATTGTCTCGGACTCGTCTATCACTTTGGCACATTGTACTCGGCCCGCCCATCAAACATAACGTACCACCTCATAGTCAACCCCAGCTGCTCAACTTCACTGCACTAATTGCTGTGCGAGGTTAAGAAGCTGAGTACATATAGTTAGGTTCTAGAGGCTACAAGGCCCCAGGCTCTGGTCATGTGCCCTAGTTCTGCCTTATTTGAATATATCAGGGTGCAGCACTCCTTCCCCTTAGTGCTGCCACCTCGACGCCTGCTGTTGCTCGCCATCTTTTGAGCACCTACCTGCCTGCCTGCCTGCCTGCCTGCCTGCCTGCCTGCCTGCCTGCTAGCTCAAGCTGCCTGCCCCCCTGACTCCTCACTTCTCAGGACGAAGCCAACATTGTCTCAATGGTACGCACAGGGAAGGTTGCAGCCTTCGTCATTGACTCCGCCTTTGCAAAGTATCATGCCGCCACAAGCTGCGACTTGTATGTGGTGAGGCGCCGAACTGACCAGCAAAAGGAAGCTCCACCCTGCTCCTAATTTTAGTGGCCATGCCAAGCCACAGCACATCTTGCAGCACTATCTAGGCACGTGAACCGTGACAGCACCAGAAAGTCACACACCTATCACACACGCGCTCCATCACCTGAGATGCAGCATGCAGCATGCAACACACTGTGTAGGGGCTGCAGGAGTGATGTTCACACTCAAGATGTGGCCTTCCTGGCAGGGGTGACACAGAGGTTGGGCGCTGCCTGCCCTTCAGGTAGATGAGCCAGTACAACGCGTTGATGCTGGGTATGCCTTTGGCACCGACACTGACCTGGTGAGGCGCATGGCTAGTTTGATGGGAGTAGGTCGCCCTCTCCCTGCCAGCCGGGCCACACTTCAAAACAAAACACGATCTGCTTCAGCCACCAGCCTTCAGGCTGCTTGGCCACCCTCTCCCTCTAGGGGTTTGGGACTTTCTGCTATGTAGTCTAAGGCTAGGTGCACAAGCACCCTCTACAGTCAGGGACTTCCTGCTATTCACTTCAAGGCTCCTTGATGATCATCCCAAACATGCAAATATGAAGTTCACTCTGCATGCGCTGTCAATAACCCCAGCTGCCTCCCTGCTGGCATGGACCCCTGCTGGCAGTACATTCTACTCTGGGGCAGGTTACCCACCTGGCACCCAGGCTGCCTGCCTTGCCCTGTCGCCCTCAGGCCTACGTGGATGCCTGGAGGCAGGCGCTGCTGGTCATGCAGCAGACAGGCGTAAAGGAGAGCCTGAGGTGGGTGTCCCCTGGCAGTGGCTGGATATGCCGTGGGAGTAGGTGCTGGTGGTGGCTGTGTGGTGGCTGTGGGGAGGTGCGTTTGACAGGGCCTGTACCAGAGGCTAACTGGCAGGCACATCAGCCAAGGGATAAGGTTAGGTCCAGGGCGAAGGCTAGGGGTAGGGGTAGGGGTAAGTGTGTCACCATGCTATGACCAACATCACCGGTCAGAAGAAGAAGAAGAAGAAGAAGAAGAAGAAGAAGAAGAAGAAGAAGAAGAAGAAGAAATTACAATGAGGAAATAACCGCTACGCCATGTGCAACCTGCTCCCACCACCACCTACGCTGGGTGGGAAGAGCCTTCTTCACCCCTTCCTTGCACTGAATTGCTAGCTTTGTATCTGGTTCATGCAATGACCCAGCGACCAGCAAGCAGTGCGACCTCTTGTGCCTGTTGTGCCTGTTGTAACCTCTTCCCTGCATCAAAGTGTAGCTGGTCATCGCCCGGCCCCAGTGACCAGCAAGCCTCAGTGTCACATGATCGCCTCTTGCCCCCGCCCCCTGCCTGCTGCCTGCAGGCTGACCTACCTGGAGCCCTCCAACCCCTGCGCCAACAAGGACACCTCCACCCTCACCACCTCCAACATCACCGTCGCCAAGGCCAGTGTTGGTGTGCAGCTCAGGGCACAGCCTGCAGCACAGCCTGCAGCACAGGGCCACCACAGGCCTGATGTCTTGACCATGGTGCTTCAGAGAGCTCTCCTGGCTTGTCCTCCTGTACATGCCTGGCAGGCCTTGCTGGACGATGCTGGTGCAGGTGGCGGGCCTATGGCTGTTCCTGGGCGCTGCCATTGGCGCTGGCTACCTGTGGAACACGGCTAGCTGGCTAAGGGAAAGGTCAGCAGGCCAGCGGCACAGCGTCCACCTGCCCGCCCTAAAAAAAGGCTGGGAGGCACATTGTACCTGCCAAGGAGCACTGGGTGACAACTGCATTTGGCCTCCTGCTCAAAGCTGCCATACTATTGCTGGTTACCCTGCCTGGTTCAGGCTACCCTGCCTGGTTCAGGCTACCCTGCCTGGTTTAGGCTACCTGGTACTATGGCTTGATTAGGTAGCGTTACCTTTACGTGTCTGCCTCTGGTCATGGTTGACACGCCCAATTACTCGGCCCTGTCAACCAGCACTGAGTCGACCCTGCACTTGGGCTCCTGCCCCATTCCTCAAAGCTCATCAGGGCTGTCATGCCTCGTGCAGCAAAACCTGCTCAGCTGATGGTGTGGTGCTGCTGCGCCATGCTGCCTGCATGTTGTAAAGGCTGTGACCAAAGTGCAGTGTAGCTCCTGCCCCATGCTGCCAGACCCTCCCACCAGGACTGCCCTGCCTTATGTGAGATTGTCAAGTGATGGTGTCGACCAAGCGGCCTCAGAGTGCCTCTGCCAAGGACAGGTACTCTGATTTTTGAATGCATGGTGGGCTTGCTTCCATGCTGCCTGCCACATATCCCGCGGTGCTCTGTCACCTCCCTCAGGAAACGTCCAGCAAGCAGCATCCCTGGGATGGTCGGCCACAACAAGCATGGCAACGCCAATGCGGTGGGTCTTCTGCTGTGAGCAGGCCAGGCCTGCCAGGCGTTGCTGGGGCTGGTGTTGAAAGCAGATGGGCAGGCATGCCGGTGCGCTTGTCATCCATAGTGTCACTAAATCCGTCTCAGTGATGCACGTATCACCGCTGTACACCAGTTTTTTTTTCAAACAGCCAAGCTGATGCTGGTCACGAAGGGTCCAGGACCATCACATGGCTGGTTACGCAGTTGGTCCCGACTCGTTACATAAAAAGACATTTTCCGGTTACGAAGCAGCCGAGGCCAGCCAACGCAATGGTCCGTTTGGTAACGAAACCCAGGCCTAGAAAACAAGCTTTTGGTTCCGATCGTTACGTATTACGCAAAAGAAAATCACTGCTGTACACCTCAGCTAGTGACCACCTTCTTTCTCCCTCTCTAGTGACCACCTTCCGTTTCCACAGCTCACCACTCGCACTTGCTGGGCCCTGCTTTTGCTGAGCGGTGCCCTCCGAGTCATTGTGCGATGTGCTTTGAGATGCCTGTGACCTTTTCAAGCAACTTGGGTTTTCACGGCTGACTGGGGTGTGATGACTTGTATGGTTGCTTCAGGTTGCCCCAAGCGGCCTCAGCGCAACACCTGCTTTGGACTCCCTGGCCAAGCCCAGCGTGACGTGGCTGGGCGTGGGCGACGCCAGCACCACAGAGGAGGGCATGGAGGTGAGGCAGCCTTTGTGAAGGGGCCATGGGCTGATGCAGGTAGTGGCAGTGGTGACGCCAGAAGTGGATCGAATTCAAAGTTTGTTAAAACCGTACCCTGGTCACATTCTTTGCATTGGAAGTGACAGGCCGATGGCTGTGACGCTAGTAGCTGTGGTAGCTGTGGTCACCTGATTTGGGTGGCATTTGACCGTTCACCCTTGTATATGTATATGACAGGCCGATTGCTGTGGTGCTGGTCAGCTGGCCAGGCTGATACTTGTTGCTGTGATGTCCAACTGTTGTGGCCGGAATCAGGCAACTCTCTATGTATGACAAGCCGATTGCTGTGACGCTGTTCAGCTGGTCGGGCTCTTGCTTCTTATTGTGATGTGGAAATGGTGTGGCCTGAGGACTGGGTGGGGCCTGTGTGGGCTGCTGCAGGTGCTTGAGCGGCAGGTCAAGGCGATGGATGCTCGCATGAAGAGCATGCTGGAAGCCATTGACCAGCGGCTGGAGCGCATCAGCAGCAGCCTGCCAGTACTGGATGAGTCGGCTACAAGCCATCGAACCACTCGATGTCTCGATGCTGCGATCATCGCTCAAATCAGCCCCCCTGACGCAGCTGCCTTGCAAACTAGTGCGCCCCTGAAGAGTGTGCGCGTGTCTCTCCCTCCCGACAACCCTGCCCTGTACCCTTGTGGGTCTGGGGCTGAAGGTGAGGCGGCAGCACCACAGCTGCCTGCCTCGGCTGCAAGTCTGCACACTTGCTGGCGGCAGCTGATGGTATGGCCAGGGGTGGGTCAGGGGCACAGTGCCCTGTGGCAAGACCAGGAGCTGCAGCTGCAGGCCAGCTTGGGCTCATGCATGCCATGCCGTGTGTGCTGACTGCAGGTGTTGTGGGCACTGGCACTCCTGCTGACACAACACAGCAGCAGGCAAGCCAGGCACCCCTTGCTGCCACCGACGTCCTGCAGCCAGCCATCCAGCCCACCCCTCCAGCCTGGCGCCTTGAACCGCGGCAGCCCTCCCCCCGTGCGCCTGCTGCATCCGGGGCTGTCCTGTGTGCTGGGGTGGGTGAGGGCGTCCAGGGCGCCGGCTCCCGGGCTGTGCCTGCAGTGGATGCGGTCAAGGACTTCCATGAGGACTGAGCCCTGGACAGCCAGCCAGCCAGCCCGCAGTGCGTGAACACGATTGTCTGCCGCCACCTTGTATCTAGGGCCAGCCCTGGATGAGTCCGACCTCCAGCCACCACCCTTGCTCTCCTAGCTGCTGGTCAGTCCTTGGCTGCCTGGTTAGGCTACAAGCTGGGTGTGCATCATGCCCCATGCCTGCCCTGGCTGTATCATGTCTCCCCATCTGCCTGGCGGTAGTGACTGAGTAAGTGACATTGATACCGGTCTTACACACTTATGGTGGCAGCCTGTGCAGCTGCCAGCCTTGACCATTAAATCCAAGCCTGTTTGGCTGCCTGGGCAGTTGATGGCCATGACGTGCATGAGAGCAGAAGCAAAGCAGAAGCAGGGCTTTGCCTGTGCTGAGCACGTGTTGAGCATGTATTGTGGCCCTGCACGGCTGCACCTGCCTGCCTCAGGGCCGGCTGCTGGCCTGGGTGCCTGCTTGAGCTGCTGATGGGGCTTATGTGTAGGGGGAGGACAGCGAGAGACAGAGACAGAGATTCATGCTTGGCTGGAGCACACATGAACAGTGAAGCGCCCGACCCATATCACACATATGACCTTTGCTGCCTGTTGGTGGCCTAGGTAGTAGCTTAGCGAGTATGTGACGCCCAGGGGGTGTCCTCTTTCTCATGCATGCATTTATCACACTAGCACTGCAAAACTGAATCAGCCAAGCCAGGTATGTCTTTGCTACTCCTCCATGCTGTGTCCTCCATAAGGCCTGGCAAAGGAGCCAGCACAATGGTGCATCACACAAAGCAGCGAAGTGAAGGGGGCAGGGGTTGTCGTGATGTGCTTGTGACGGGTATGTCCACCGTTTTGCATGCTAGAGAATACTTTAGAGCCCTGGATAAGGACGTGTTGCTGTAGAGTGCGCTATGGGTTGCACTTTCATCATGTATAGTCTGTATGACGTATAAATATGACGGAAAACGTGAAATGTAAGTCTTTGGATTTCAGCTTCACCTGGCGAGGCCAAGCGAGCAAGAATACATCGCTGGACGTTTTGGTTGCAGGGCCACTGTCTAAATTGTTTGGATTTCGGTACATTGTGCTGCGCATAAAGCTATCCAAGCTCTGAGCACAAACTTCATAGAGTGGGTCCTGAAGATTGAAAATCTACCAGCACCTTGGCCATCACTAGGGCCTTCATTGCCGTGGACCACTAAACATAAACCACTACAAAACGCTGTTTTTGTCTGTGTAGAGTTCCCATGCACATGACATACTTGCACATGACATGCACATGGTATTTTTGGCTGTGCGGAGTTCCCATGCACATGACATACACACGGGCATGGTCGCCTACCACCTACACTATTGCCTGACCCAGAGGGCTATGCTGTAGAGTTGGCATGATGAACATACACTAATTGTTAGCTGATGACAGCTCAAGATAGGGGGCACCATACTACTGTGCCACAGCAGGCTGCTGCTGCTGCTGGGCCTTGGGTGGCTTGTCTCGCAGCCACTTGTACCCCAGGCCTGGGTACTCCTGCGACCCTGAAGAGTGTACGCGTGTCTCTCCCTCCTGACACCCCTGCCCTTTACCCTTGTGGGTCCGGGGCTGAAGGTGAGGCGGCAGCACCACAGCTGCCTGGCTCGGCTGCAAGTCTGCACACTTGCTGGCGGCAGCTGATGGCATGGCCAGTGTTTAGTCAGGGGCACAGTGCCCTGTGGCAAGACCAGGAGCTGCAGCTGCAGGCCAACTTGGGCTCATGCATGCCATGCCGTGTGTGCTGACTGCAGGTGGTGTGGGCACTGACACTCCTGCTGACACAACACAGCAGCAGGCAAGCCAGGCACCCCTTGCTGCCATTGACGTCCTGCAGCCAGCCATCCAGCCCACCCCTCCAGCCTGGCGCCCTGAACACCTGCCAGCACGGTGCATAACAGTCCATCACAGCGGTCAGAATTCTGCGACATCTAATAAGAAAAACTCATTGAGGATTTGCTGGCATTTGACAGTTGTCAGCGCTTGCATGCGAGGTACATGAGGGAATATGTCACACGGAGGTCTTAGTGACTAAGTTAGTCTGCAACAGGGTCGTCAACGAGGATCCCAACGATGATATTTCATATTCGTCCTGCCGAACTGGCCATGCGTACCTCATGGGTCAGACATTAATGCAGGGGATACGATCTAACTCTTTGGTGTCACTTGTAGGCAAACCTCAAGCCTACACATCTACCGCGCAGACCCAACCGGCCTAGAGTTAGGCAAGAGTTAGGCAGAGTAAGTGGGAGTGAAAAGTGCACGATAGATTTTACTACGGCGACAAATAGCGGTATCGGGCCACTACCCTTCCGCTTCTCTTGCCTCAGAACTTGTAGACGCTGACGCGTATGTTAATAGGTGCCGGAAACCCCGACCGCAGCAGCCCAACCGCAGCAGGCGGGCTTGGCGAGTGCCTGTAGCATGTGCAACCTCACGCAATAGTACCGCCCGCACCAAATCTGCAACGCCGTGTTAAAATCTGCGGGATTCCGCTGCAATGGACGAGTTCAACTCATGTAAGCGTAGATGCCAGATATGGCTGCTACTTTGGTTGCGTCACCTTTGCCTACTTCGTCAGCTTACTTCGTATAGTTGTTGCCCTCGTCTTTGCAGACGGCAACGTTTGGGGCGGTAATCTGGACTCATTCTTGGCCGATAGTCCGGGCTGGGACGAACAGTTCGATTGCATTATGGATTCCTTGGCCCCGGGACCCACCCTGGTGTGTAACAGACATTACAGGAAATCGAGATGTGTTTTTGGCATGCATTCCCAGCTTGGCACACATCTGGCAGACAAACATGAGCCCTGCGCCAACCCAAAGCTGGCGTCCACACTGCAGGGTTTGCTGGGCGGCAGCTGCAAGGACATTGTGATGCAAGGGCCCCCCTCATCAGGAAACCAACAACCGCCAGAGCTTGTCCCGCCACAGCCCGCTCATACCACCCTGGCCCCAGCCAAGCAGCCATCCCCCTCGCATGACTCCCCTCCCCATTCACTGCCTAGCTCACAAGCTGCTGCGAGAAACGGCACCCCCCAGGCCCCGCCCTTGGATCAGTCACACTTTGCCAGCGCGGCAGCCAGCACCCCGGGCATGGTGGGCACCCCTGACCTTCCCCCGCTGCCCAGCCCTATGCTGCAGGACCCAGAACAGGTGCTGCAGGAACTGGCACAGCAGGATGCTCACTCGTCCTTCCAGTCAACTGGGCAGCACAACAACTCCACTGCCATGACCGGGCTGTGCAGCCAGCCACCGGTGACATACAGGCAGCCGGGGCGGATGTCAATGGAGTCACAGGGGCAGGTGGGGGCAGGGGCAGGGCCAGCAGCTGGGCGTCCAGCAGGGCTGGCTAGGTCTGGTCCATGGGGCTGGGGCTTGACCCAGGAACCGGGCCCAGCCACAGGCGGCCTGGCGCTTGACACTGCCATGGCACTCCTTCCTGCTCCCTTGCCAGGCCCAAGCCCCAATGCAGCTGGTGGGCTGGGTTCTCCTCCCCTCAGCAGATCCCTGCTGTGCCCTGCCTCTGATCAGTTCCAGGACCCTCACCTGCACCAGTTTCTATCCAGCATGCATCGCATGCAGCAGCAGCAGCAGCAGCCAGCAGATGGTGTGGTGCGGGTGGGGCGAGGCGACCTAATGGCGTCTGGCCACCAAGCCCCAGACCCCAGCCCCACCCCCAGCCACCCACCCTCACTGCTGGCTGCTCTCCTGGCCGCCAGGGCCGGAGGGACTCTGCACCAACCACCTGCCAGTCTCAGCTCCCTGCCCACCTCCCTCCAGCATGCAGAGATCTTACGCCAGCTGCAGCTGCTGCAGGCCGCTGGGGTGCAGCTGCCTGGCACCAACCTGCCCGCCATGGCCACGGCCATCATGGCCATCAACGCCTCCCGCCAGCCCTCCACGCCCCCTGCTGTACTGAGCAGCGACCAAGTCCCCAGGCTGTCACCCTTCCCGCAAACGCTGCCCAGGCAGCACAGCGCTGCACCCCCCATCCCACGTTCCATCCCGCAGCAGCAGCAGCAGCAGCAGCAGCAGCCGGGCGCTCCGGGGCATGCCGCGGGTGTAGGCTTGCCCATGTCCCCTCTTGGCACCTCTGGGGCAGTGGGCCTGGCCTCCTCACACAGCCTACCTTACCCAGGGATGGTGCACTCCCAACCACCCCAGCAGCAGGAACACCAGCACCACCACCCTCAGACCCTGCACCTCCACCAGCACCACCAGCACCAGCTTCAGATGGCCCTGCAGCTGGCCGCAGTGAAGTCCACCCAACCCACAGCCCAGCCTACTGCACAACCCCTTGCAGCCAGCAGCCAGTGTCTCCAGCTGCCAGCTGCCAGCTCCCTGCAGGCTGTGGCACCACACCGGCTTGCCTCAGCCACCTCCTTATCAGCTGACCAGGTGCCGCTAGGCCCCAGCACACAGCCTATGGGAGACTCCCATCGTAGAGGGCCTCCTGCCTGCACGGTCCAGGCAGATCTGTCGCCCGCTGCCGCCTCCCTGGTTGTGGCCGGCGCTCCAGCTTCCCGCCACCTGCTGAAGCACACAGCGGCCCTTTCAAAGCAGGACAGGCCTTCAGGCTCGCCACCGCAGCAGCAGCAGGAGGCAGCAGCGTCCAGCCACTTCTCTCCATCATCCACGCAACCCTTCTTCAACCCAAGCGCGCCACCGATGAACCTGCCTGTCGTTGTTGGACCAGCTGTAGCTACAGGGCCGGCAGCGCGGCCTCCTTCACGGTCATGCTCGCTGGCTACTCTGACCCCGCGTACCGGGCCGGGCATGCTTGAGACGCTTCAAGTACATCAACCGCCGATGGCTGAGCCACACAGCAGCGGCGGCCGCAGCCACAGCGACGGCCCGCGCCTGCCTGGAGCAGGCCTGGGAGCGCCACATCAGAGCGCCGTCTCCACGGCGGCCTCAACTCTCATCAGCAAGGCACTAGCTACCGCGCAGGCCGCTACGGATTTGGTGGCAAACCGCGCTGTGGCGGGAACGAGCGCGTCGCAGGCGAAGGACGCGGAAGCTGCAAAGTCTTGCAAGCAAATGACCATCCAGGAGGTAAGTTGTTTGCAGGGTTGAGGTTGGTCCACTTGCGGGGTTCACAAATTGCGCTGCGAGCGATTGCGATGTGACATGCTATTGCAGAAGAATCGAAGTGCCCAGCAGCGCTTTCGAGCCCGTCAACGTGATCGCATGACGGGCTTGGAAGAGAAGTGCGAGGAGCTAGCTACCAGCGTCCGCTCCCTCGCCGCGGCTCTGCAACACCAAGTCGCTGAGAACGGGCTGCTGGAGAAGGTGCTGGCGCTGAGGGACGAGCACATCGTGCACCTCGCGGAGGCAGCTCGCGCGTTTGGCGAGCTCAGTCTCGATTCGCTCGCCAGCCCCTGCGCGGTGAAAGGAGGCGGCACCGGGACAGCGGCAGAAGGTCAGGATGTGGAACCTGGAGACGAACTCGGATGTGCGGCGGCGGCGACGCTACGCACATCAACAGCGCTGCTCCGCCTTGGCATCCGAGCCCCCGCTGTCGACGACGTTGCCCGCCAGACAGAACAGCACCCAGCAGGGTGTGCTACAGAAAGCTGCATCACAGGCCCCAGTGGCACCGAGGGCGACAGCAACGACGAGTGGGAGCATGCCACCCAGGATGGAGATGTGGACGAAGAGAGGCCGCATCGACGGTCAAACGTGGTCGCTGGCAGCTCAGCTGGTGGAACCCTACCCTCTGTCCGCCGCCTACGTCTGCGGCGCGTGCAAGTCCCTGGAGCAAACATCAGTACCTCAGACCTGATGATGCAGCCGGCGCGGACACAAGTGCGGCGCAAGCGTGCCGCCTTGGGTGGTGCCAGCGAGTCACACCCCATCACTCGCGCGCAAGCCTCGCGCGCAAGCCTGGAGGTGGCTGCAGGCTTGGCTCCGCGGTGCTCTCTTGACGCGGAGCCTGCAACACATAGCTACAACGCGCTGCCTAACGGCACCCACGTACCTGTACACTCGCCAGTACAAAGCAGTGAGGGTGAGATGGTGCCTCGCCATACGCACAACGTGCATGATGAGCTCCTGCAGCCCTCTCAAAACTACGAGATGCCCGTCGGCTCTCCCTGCTTTGGCTCCGCGGTGCCGCGCTTGACCGCAGAAAGCATCCGCAGCATGAGCGCAGACCAGGTGAGACGCAAACAGCGCAGCCTGCATGTGCGAGGCTGCCTGCCAGGCATGAGGTTGTACATCTTCCACATCGACACGTTGCTTCCAGGCTAGCGATGTGTGTAATGTGTGATGTCTCATAGACGTTCAGGCAGAAGTGATGACTGCAGTTTGTGGCGGGCTTGGTGTGTTTGTACCTGGGGCATGGCGATGCAACAGCTGTATGAAGTGCACTGCTTGGTGCCAGGAGCCAGGATGCATGTTTGGAATGCATGAATGCAAGGAAGCGCTGATGTGGATATGCACCTGCAGTTGGTCAGTACCTGGCAAGATGGCATCAGGCTGCTGCGAAGGTGAGCCCACCCCACCCCACCCCACCCCACCCCACCCCACCCCACCCCACCCCACCCCACCCCACCCCACCCCACCCCACCCCACCCCACCCCACCCCACCCCACCCCACCCCACCCCACCCCACCCCACCCCACCCCACCCCACCCCACCCCACCCCACCCCACCCCACCCCACCCCACCCACCCACCCTGTTGGGCTGTGCAGGCAGCTAGAGGCTCTGGACCAAGCTGAGGCTGTGGGGGGAGCAGAAGGTCAGAGCCTGCAGCTGGAGATGGCTGCAAGGCCGGTGACGGAGCGCATCGCATTCTTACTGGATTTGTGCCACAAGGTCGGTGGCTGGGTCAGGGCAGGGCTCATGATGCGTGGCAGGAGGGTAGGGGGAGCTGGCTCCAGAGGGGCTGGCTAGTGGATCAGGAGGCTGGCTGGCTACAGGAGGGCTGGTGATTAGTTGGGGAGGTGCCTGGATCATGGTACAGCGGCTGCGGCAAGTGCTGTGTAGGCTGACCTGCACTCAGTCTCCCCTTGTGGGCACCAGAATGATTGTGTGGTAAGAGTAGGGGTAGGATCAGGGGTAGGGGTCAGGGGTCAGGGGTCAGGGGTCAGGGGTCAGGGGTCAGGGGTAGGGGTAGGGGTCAGGGGTAGGATCAGGGGTAGAGGTAGGGGTAGGGTGAGCGGTAGGGTCAAGGGTAGGGTCAGGGGTAGGAATAGGGGTAGGGGTGAGGCTGAACTTCATGTCTGCACTATGATGGTCACAGGGTTTGGGACTGATACCCCTGAATGTGGTGGTGCTTACCTGTATCACTATGCTGGTGGTGGCCTACAATTGGTACTGACCTGTACCCTTGAGCTTGATTACACCAGCTGGCTTGCATGGTCGCATGGGGTTGACCGCGTGGCATGGGACCAGTAGCATGGGGTTGGCAGGGGGGTTTCGACAAGAGTTAAAGTGTGACAGGTGTGAGGGGTGTGAGGGGTGTCATGGCATGGTTCGTGTCATGTTCCTGGCCCCCATGCTTGCTGCACAGGTGGCATGCATCTCCCCGCTCATGGGAAAGCAGTTCATGTCTACTCACATGGAGCTACGCATGGCAGCAGAAGGTGAGGGTGGGGCAGGGGGTGAAGAAGGGAAATGAGGAAAACGCACCAGGGTGCACAAAAGGGGTCCTGGACTCCTTATCTCTTGCTCTCCTTGACAGCTGCCTCTGCCGTGCCAAACCGAAGCCTGCCATGAAGCATAGCACTGCATCCCTTGCCTGCCTCACCTGGGGCAGGGCATAGATGCTAGCACGCTGCGTGGCACGAGAGGGGAGTAGGTCTTGGCAGTGGCAGTGGGAGGGGAGGGGACCAAGCAACAGAGCCAAGCAACACAACCAAGCGCGAGCCTCCTTTGCCTGCCTCACAAGGCACCTTCCACGCTGACATGGTCAGGACTGTCTAGACCTTGCCGCATGCCCACCCCCACATGAAGAGCTGTAGAGCAGCGTTTGTATCCATGCATGCCATGCGCTCATACGTGCCCATGTGGGCCATGTAAGCTTCATGCCTTTGGTGCGACATGAAGGAGCTAGCTAAGTGATGGCGCCCACCAGATGCGCACATTGCCCTGGCGGGCGGGCAGGAAGGGGACACTCCCAATGCACCCCCCATCCAAGCGTGCTCATTGTGTGCCTCATGGTTGAGCTTCCTGCATGTGAAGGGGTCAGCAGGGGCGTGGTGTGCATCAGTGATGCGCCGTGCTCTGTTGTAAAGGCATCAAGGGAGACGGCAAGGGCAGAAGGGGGTTAGTCTTGCTCTCCTCCCTTTCTCTCCTTGATACTCTTTGCGCTCCCAGTAACTCCTTGTACCTGGTACCTTGCCTGTTGGTCCGTGCCGTCACTGAGTGCAGACCCAGGAGCAGACCACTGGCGCGCTATGGTGCATGCGGCGAGAATCCGGCCTGAACAGGTACCTGCCTGCCCGCACCTGCCCACGCCTGCCCGCACCTGCCCGCCTGCCTGCCTGCCTGCCCGCCTGCCTGCCTGCCCGTCTTGCCTGCCATGAAACCTAAAGACCCTTTCAGTCCAGGTTAGCTCCATGCGGGCACGCCATGCCTAACAATGTGTATGGTCATGTGGCACATGCAGCGGGAGGAGGTGGTGGCGGCGCATGTGCGATACACCTCCAAGATGCAGGTGGTGCTGAAGGCAAGTGCTGGCTGTGCAGCCTGTGCTGGTGCCACCTCAGCTTTGTTAATGCTGGTGCTGCTCACCTTGGGCATTACCCTTACGATAGCAACAGCCCCAAACGATATCTCAGTCATGATCCAGTTATTGCGAATTTGAGGCTATCACTTCCTCATGTGCTGCTGGCGCCCTCCTGGTTACTCTCCTGGTCACTCATGATAGTCACTGGTGCGTGGTCACATCAACAGTGATGGTATCATGCCTAAACTGGCAGCGAATAATACCTAGGATGCGCAAGTCGCCTAGTGCAAGATGCCCTTCTTTTCAACCTTCAAGCACAAGTTAGTCAAGGAAGTCACACATGTGAGCCCCTGGCCCTGACTCCAGATGTGGCTGTTGGTGCTCCCGGCGCTGTGATGAGAATGTACCGCATACATGTACCGCAGGTGTGAGGTGTGGTGCCTGGCCCCTGCCTGCAGGACCGCAGAGCTGCCCTTGGAAAACTGGGGGAGGGCTGCACCCCTGCTGCCACTGACAGCTGGACGTACACCTCCTTGGCACGCGCTGCGTTGAACGTTGGCAATGCCACAACCCTGCTACGAGATAACCTGATGGCTGTGAGTCACACCTGGGGCTAGGTCACACTGTAAAAGGGATGGGGTGGGGTCAGGGTCAGGGTCAGGCTGCAGCGGGTGCTTGTGCAGAGGTGGTGGTAGTGGTGGTGGTGATGGTGTGTGCTGGGTTGTGCTGCGGGTGGGTCGGCCTGTGGTGGTGGGTGCTTGGTGAAGCCAGTTGTTGGCCAGGCTATGGTGCGTTGTGTTTTAGATTCAAGGTCAAGAGTGGGTGAAGCAATGCTATCAGAGAGTGGTGTAAACCTGTCGGTGCGGTTGTGATGGCGGTGGTGGGTGCTATGCAAAGCATGGAGTGAAGGCAAGCGGCAGTCTTTCAGCGCAATGGCAAGGGTCTGGCTGAGGGACATGAGGCTGCTGGCAACACCTGGAGTACAAGGGACATGCAGTGGTGTTTGCTTTGTTTCTTTGTAGGTGCACCTTACTTTATTTGTTACGAACTTGCAGCAACTCCCTAGGGCAGTGCTGCTGCCCCTGCTGCTGCTGCAATGCAATGCAATGCAATGCAATGCAATGCAATGCAATGCAATGCAATGCAATTCAATGCAATGCAATGCAATGCAATGCAATGCAATGCAATGCAATGCAATGCAATGCAATGCAATGCAATGCAATGCAATGCAATGCAATGCAATGCAATGCAATGCAATGCAATGCAATGCAATGCAATGCAATGCAATGCAATGCAATGCAATGCAATGCAATGCAATGCAATGCAATGCAATGCAATGCAATGCAATGCAATGCAATGCAATGCAATGCAATGCAATGCAATGCAATGCAATGCAATGCAATGCAATGCAATGCAATGCAATGCAATGCAATGCAATGCAATGCAATGCAATGCAATGCAATGCAATGCAATGCAATGCAATGCAATGCAATGCAATGCAATGCAATGCAATGCAATGCAATGCAATGCAATGCAATGCAATGCAATGCAATGCAATGCAATGCAATGCAATGCAATGCAATGCAATGCAATGCAATGCAATGCAATGCAATGCAATGCAATGCAATGCAATGCAATGCAATGCAATGCAATGCAATGCAATGCAATGCAATGCAATGCAATGCAATGCAATGCAATGCAATGCAATGCAATGCAATGCAATGCAATGCAATGCAATGCAATGCAATGCAATGCAATGCAATGCAATGCAATGCAATGCAATGCAATGCAATGCAATGCAATGCAATGCAATGCAATGCAATGCAATGCAATGCAATGCAATGCAATGCAATGCAATGCAATGCAATGCAATGCAATGCAATGCAATGCAATGCAATGCAATGCAATGCAATGCAATGCAATGCAATGCAATGCAATGCAATGCAATGCAATGCAATGCAATGCAATGCAATGCAATGCAATGCAATGCAATGCAATGCAATGCAATGCAATGCAATGCAATGCAATGCAATGCAATGCAATGCAATGCAATGCAATGCAATGCAATGCAATGCAATGCAATGCAATGCAATGCAATGCAATGCAATGCAATGCAATGCAATGCAATGCAATGCAATGCAATGCAATGCAATGCAATGCAATGCAATGCAATGCAATGCAATGCAATGCAATGCAATGCAATGCAATGCAATGCAATGCAATGCAATGCAATGCAATGCAATGCAATGCAATGCAATGCAATGCAATGCAATGCAATGCAATGCAATGCAATGCAATGCAATGCAATGCAATGCAATGCAATGCAATGCAATGCAATGCAATGCAGCTGCAGCTGTGCTGCTCTATCGTTGCGCCAGTGCCGCTGTATTATTAGTATTAGTGCTCTGCTGGATGTGATTGGGTGTGGCTGTGCTGGGGTATGTGCTGGGTTCAGGAGCACGTAGCCAACATGGAGTTTTTGGTTTTTGTCTGGAAGGGCTCTTTGGAGCTGGTGCAGGTGAGAGGAGCGCCGCACCCAGGCTGCTATGTCATGCCATGCCACATGGTCATCCCATGTCATCAGGTCATCATGGCATACACAGCCCCACCTCTCCATACACCCAAACCCTCACCCTGGCGTACACCTTGGCGTACACTACTAGCTGCCTGACCGAGGGAAACATGCTCACGAGCCCTGAGGGCCTGACATCCTTTGCGTTATGTACCACGGCGGCCAGTGCAGCCAGCAGCCGACCTGCTACACGCAGGCATGGGCAAGCCCTTGAGAACCCTGCCCCATCCCCCACAGCCCCTGCATCAGAGCCATTCTCCACCTCACTGAACACCTGCACTTGTCGCCTCTGCTACTCACCTGCAGCAGCAGCCCAGCAGCAGCAGCAGCCCAGCAGCAGCCCAGCAGCAGCAGCAGCAGCCCAGCAGCAGCAGCAGCCCAGCAGCAGCAGCAGCCCAGCAGCAGCAGCAACCCAGCAGCAGCAGCAACCCAGCAGCATGCGGGCCCTGCCTCACCATCCAGCTGCTGCATGTCCTGCCGCCCTGTTCATGTCACTTTGCTTCCAGCTGGCCCGAGCTGCGGTGGCGGCGTACCCCTTCTTCCCAGACGCCATGGCGTTGGCCATTGAGCTCGGCCACAACCAGCTTGCAAGCTAGTCCGCGTCATGTGAACAGTCACTGAAAATCAGGTGTGACGCACATCACATGCGCGCTGCGTTGCCATCACATTGGGGCGTGGCGCAAGTTTTGACACACCGAACCAAAAGCACTGAACGAACTGCACATGAACTGTGTCATCGGGAGTAGGAGCCATAGGAGCCCTATGGGGAGGATTTGGACATGAGGGGTATTGTAGACAAGCTGGGGCAATGCGGGCGATGTGGGCATTGCTGGCTTGTCAGGCAGCAGCTTTTGGAGGGTTCCATTCAAGTGGAGGCAAGTGTCGAATGTTGCATGTGCAAGGGGGGTTGGGGTCAGACCCTACCTATCCCTGATGTTGAAAGGTGCATGTGCAAATGGCGGATCTACCTGGTGTGTAGGGGAACATGGCGGCCCTTGCCATACATGGTTTTTGTCTGTGTCGGTAGGAGACGAGCAAAGGGCACCCTTGAGACCTCACCCCACAACTCAATGCACGCCTGCTGCTGAGGGCACGACGAGCTTTTGCACCCTTGATGTACCCGAGGAAACAGCCATGGTGAGACTGGTTCTGTTATGCACACCACCTTTGCTTTGCTGGCGTTACATTCCGGCCAAATGCATGCCAACACTGTGCAGTGAATTATGAATGTTGGATGCTATGTGGGGTGTTTGTGCATGATGTCCGAGTAGCGACGTAGCCTCACTCAGGGCAGCACTGTACACGTGTGTGATAAGCGACAATGGATGTAAGTATGAGGGAAAGATGTATCCTGTAGAGAAAGCTATCGTTGCTTCCCACAACCGCCATCAGCGTGAGATACACCCTGCCCATAAGCCCCGTTGTAAAGTGCTCACCTCTGGAGGTGATTGTCGCTTCGCGTTGTCCGAACTGGCTCGTGAATGCGAGCCGTCGCGGGACGCGGGTTACACGTGCGGTGTGAGACTTGGCAGGTTGAAGACTTGCGACATTGCGTCCGTGAGCACAACTTGTTCGATTCCAGGGAGCCCCGTTCTAAGCTCTAGCCATTCTCGCAGTACACCGCTGTAACCCAACACCCTAGTCGGAAGTCATTGCCTCGACTGGACCGGCCTTCGAGCTGTGTCAAAAGGTCATCTGACGTTGCGTCCCCGCACGCTACACCCGTCCGCCCGCCCGCCTGCTGTCACCCTCCCATGGCCTCAACCTCACTTCTCGTCCTATCCCTCCATGCCTAGCCGTCCCCACACTCAGACACGCGCTGCTAACCCAAAGCCTTTGCCTTCCGTTCAATTTAAGCTCCAGATAATGGCCAAAGCCAGTCCGCCCGCCCCGCTTCGCCCCACCCTCACATGGCTCGTAAGACTGTTACCGCCACTGTGACGGCAGGCTACAGTTGTGGTCACAACATGGCAGGTACTGTGCGGTGGTGCGGTGGTACCCGCGCGACCCTGCCATGCTCCATGTCCCTGCTCGACCCCAATATGCAACACAGAGTCAGTCATGCCTAAGTGCAAGCGATGCACGCGAGACGCGGTAGTCGTGGAGGGGAAAAAATCGTGCCGATCGTGTCTTGATGCAGCTTAGCGCAAAATGAAGCGCTCGATGGACCTATTGCCAGAGGCAGAAAGAGCATGGACTAACCACTATATATATATATATATAGTGGTTATATATATACTATAGGATATATATAACCACTATATATATAACCACTATACTATAGGATATATATATATTCAGCGCGTGTCAGGTTCAGCCTGACGAGGTGGCGCTGACACTACCTGAGTAGGTCGGCCGGAGGCAGCACTCAGTCCAAAGTGCTGTGCTCCGTTCTGTATCGCAGGTACTGTGCGGTAATGTACCCCAATGGTGTCGACGGGGGCCGCGCAACATCAATCAAGTCTCCCGGTAAAAGTTCCCCCTGTACGGGGGAAGTTTGTTGGCTGTAGATGGGGGAAGTTTTAAATTGCCCATCCGCGCTACTCGACAAGCACGAGCGACTAGCCACCCACACAACGGCTTGCTGGGCTCCTCCGCATGCTTTGACTCGCAACCTTGACTGCCCAGAGGTGGTTAGGGGTGGGCGGTTACTGCCCAGCAAACGCAGCCCGCCTGGACCGTTCTTGTTTCGATAAGCTCAATCGCGAGGGGAGCGGTTACAGGGGATGTAGCCGCATTATCGAGCCGCAGCTTCAGCGGCGAGCCAACAGGACAGGCCAAATCCCCCCACAACACCCAAAACTAGCGACGGACACAATGCAGTGCCAGACGAGCTACAGGAGGAACCGCAGCGGGAGCAGCACCTGCGTTCTGCAGCTTTTCTGCCTTGGAAGGAGCGCAGGGAGCGGTCATATGCCGCTGCCCGTCCCAAACCGGAGCAGCGCAAGCGGGAATATGTGGAGCTCAAATGACAGCCCTGCAGTCAGGTATTCAAACAGCTATCAGCGAGGATTGGCTGCACCATGCTTGTGCCTCTGGGGCAACTAGACTAGAAGATTCCCCCTTGAATCCACTTCAGGTGATGCAGGTAGAGTACATCAGCATGCAGGACCGCTTTAAGCTGATGCTCCCTTGCGCTTCACGCAATCAGTCGATCAGTCCCAACCCTCTCTCATTCTTCTGCTGGCCTAGCAGCCAGACCCACGCTAAAACGTGGTATGATGTGATAGTTTTGCGCTCCTATGCCCAGATGCAAGGGTGTGGTGTCTCCATGGGAGGTCAGCCATTGCTAGTCACCGGCGCTGTAGACTGCGCCATGCACCACCCATGCGTATCATCAAGTGTGTTTGTGTGTGCTGTCATGTAGCCTTCCTGGAGGCCCTCAATGCCGCGCACCATCCATTGGCCTTGTACCCACCTCAGCAGATCAGAACAGACAGCTTCAGCCAGGCATTCTTTGACTACCTGCGGGCCATTGACCGGCTCCTCTCCATGCCCAGCTTGTTGCAACAGCGCTCAGACCTACAGGCCCAACTCCCCAGAGGAGCATTCAGTGGCTGTCCCATCTGTGCGCTGGTCCCAGGTAAGTGGTCGCATGCATCTGCTGCCATGCAGGAAAGCTCTGTGTGTCATCGTCATCATTATCATTATCATCATCATCATCATCATCATCATCATATGGCAATGTGTGTGTATGTGTGTGCGTGTGTGTGTGCATGCTGCAGGTGTGCCACAAGATGGTTGCAACAAGCCCAGCAGCTATGCCGGTGTGGCCAAGGCCTTCTGTGACCTAGAGCAGCACACAGATACCTACCTGGATCGTTCAGGGTTGGAGGGCGCAGTGCAACAGCTGCATGACAGTGGGCAACTCATTTGTCTGGTGCATATGCAGCGGCCAGAGCTACAACAGAGGCAACAGGAGCTGGAGCAGACGCAGCAGTAGTAGCAGCAAGATTGGCAGGCGTGGACAGTGAGGCACATGACAGCTCAACCTCCCTGTCCTGTTCCAGGCCTGAGACCAGCAACATAACAGCCTGCCAGCCTTGTGCAGTGCGTGGTGTGGTTGGCTTTGTGTGCTGCCATGGCGTGCCGCTACTAGCGCTGTACTGCAACATGCGCACAGCGGAGCAGTTTGTGTACTACCTCCTGGCCATGGCGCTGCTGTTGCGTCAGTGTTGCGGCATGCTGCATGCGGCATGGCATGCGACATGTTGCATCTCTACATTGACTTTGCCTGCCAGTTCCAGGTAGATTGTGCGCCATGAGGCAGCAGCCATTGCTGCCTTTAAGGACAGCCACCTCACCCCTATAAGACGTCACATGGTCAGCCAGAAGATTCATGGAAGGTACGTCAATAGCAAACGTGCCACAATTGTGGCTTGGCTAATGCTATTGGATTGCTCGGTGCTTTGTGGCTGGCTGCCCTCCATCTCGCTGTCAGCAGACATGGCTCAGCTGCAGCTAAGAGGGGTACGAGGGCCCCACGAGCAGCGCATGGCAGCTGCCAAGCTGAAGTGCATGGAGCTTGAGACAGCGCATGCCCTTGAGAAGGAGAAGCACCATGGCAGTGCTGAGGGTGAGAGCCCTCTCATTGCACGAGGCTGGCTGCTCCTGGTCGAAGGTCAAGTCTCAATGTGTGTGCAGAGTATGCAGAGTGTTCAGGGTGAGTGTGGCACAGTTGGTTCAGTGTGGTGTGTTGTAGGTACCGTACCCAGGTGGAGCAGCTCACCAACGATGTGCATGAGCTGGGGTTGCAACGCGACCGTATGGGCCAGAGCGACAAGGACACGCGCGCAGCAAGCAACGCCATCAAGGCAAAGCTTAGGCTCAGCTTCTCAAAGAGGCAGCACTCTACCAGGCGCTAGGGAGTGTTGATGATGCAGCAGCTGTCAGCATGACAGAGGAGCAGCTTCAAGCCATGGTGAAGGGTGAGCCAGCTCCATGGGCTGAGGCCTCCACAGCAACCGCCTACGGCAAGCTGCTGCACTATGGGCGGCAGCTGCACCATTTGCACTTATTATTCCCTTGTACCATTTGTAACACCCTTGTGATTCCTTGTAACATGGTGGTCACGTAATGCTATCCAACCAACCGCTGTGATCTCTAACCGTTGAGAGCTGACCTAACTAGACTTCATTCCAGAGTCACCCGGTCCCAACCTCTACATACCATGCATGTAACCAGCCGCATCCCTAGGTGCCTAGCTCCTAGTTGGAGTAGTAGCTCTTCATTGACAATAGACAAGGCTAGACATCGGATAGACATAGGATAGACAAGGATAGATAAGGCTATCCAAGCCAAATAAGAATGGCCGCGCTCAAGTTTGAAACCTGTAGCCTGAACACTGTTAGCACCGCCTTGCCTCCTAGGCTTGATCCCTAGCTAGCTCAGCCCATCCTAACCTATCACTGCTAGGCCATCCCAACCCATCCCTAGCCAGCCCAGCCCTAGCTAGTCCAGCCCAGCCCATCCTAACCTATCACTGCCAGGCCGGCACTTGCTAAGCATGACCGTGATGCATACATGCATAGGGGGTATGTAGCGGGTGGCTACCACGATTGCAGCTTTAACGCATCACCGCGTGGTGGTGTTGTCCATACAAGGGACATGTGGCGCACCACACCCAAGCATATGGCTGGATGTCGTGAGCCTCCACTATAGGTACCATCCGTAGTCAGGCTAGCTGTGACACATTGGGTGTGGATCACTGCCAGGCCTGCACTTGCTGAGCATGGCCGTGATGCATACATGCAAAGGGGGTATGTAGCAGGTGGCTACCACGCATGCAGCCATCACCGCGTGGTGGTGTTGTCAAGGGGCGTAGGTATTATGTATGACAAGAATACACGGCTAATGACCACGACCGTTTTCTTCATTACATCTTGACCATTCACAGCTTACAAATCACGTTGTGTGGCATGGAACTGAACGGAAGCTCAGGACAGCTTCTTGAAAGCTTTTGTACCATACAACATTCTTCTCAGATGGGCTCAAAGTTGCTGCTGATTGCTTATACAAGACTGCACACCTACATCACCCACATACACACCTACATCCTGCTGCTGCTGTCCATGCACTGCTCATGCACTACACCCTGCTGCTCTTGCTGCTGATCATGCACTGCAACACACCTACAACCTGCTGCTGCTACTGCTCATGCACTAAAACACATGCACTGCAGCCTGCTGCTGCTGCTCATGCACTGCAGCACACCTGCAGCCTGCTGCTACCTGCAGCATGCACTGCCACACACCTACAGGCAGGGCAGGGCAGGGCAAGGCTGGGCAAGGCTGGGCAGGGCAGGGCTGGGCAGGGCAGGGCTGGGCAGGGCAGGGCTGGGAGGGGGTGGGGCAGGGCTGGGATGGGGTGGGGCGGGGCTGGGAGGGGGTGGGGCTGGGAGGGGGTGGGGCAGGGCTGGGCAGGGAGAGGAGGGGCAACGCAAGGATGGAAGGGGGTGGGGCAGGGCTGGGCAGGGAGGGGAAGGGGCAATGCAAGGCAGGGATGGCGTGGGGCAGGGCTGGGAGGGGGTGGGGCAGGGCAGGGCTGGGAGGGGGTTGGGTGGGGCCTTGGGTTGGGTGGGGCTGGGAGGGGGTGGGGCAGGGCTAGGCAGGGCAGGGTGGGAAGGGGCATGGGTGGGAAGGGGATGAGGTGGCATGACAACAACACCAAAGGCATGACAACAACACCAAATTGCAAATGGGTAGGTGGGCGGGTGACTGGGTGCACCTTGCTGTGTAGCGGCACTACGGCTGCCTCCCCAGCCAGCTGCGGCACAGAGCTTGGCCCCCCCGGCGCCAATTGCACTAGGGGTGGCCCCCTCGCCAGCAGCAAGCCTGCGGCTGCCCTCCCCACCAGCTGCGGCACAGAGGTTAAATCTGTGTCCAGCACTGGCATTGGGGTGGGCCCCCCCGTCAGCGGCAGGTCTGTAGCTGCCTCGCCTGCCAGCTGCGGCTCACCAATCCTTTTGGCAGATGGTTGCTGAGCTGGGCTGGGGCGTGGGCTGCAGAGAGAGGTGCACAGGGGGGAGACAATTGTATGCACACAAGCATCAAATCACACAACAGTCACGCAGCCAGCAGTCATGCAAAGATCAGATTCAAGATCATGCAAGCCAGCGGTCATGCAAGCCATGATCATGCATGATAGCTGGTCGCTTCCAAGGATCAGACACGGCGGTTGTGACAAGTAACCCTGTGTCATCAACAACAACAGCATCAGCGTAACAACACTAGCACTATTGCATACCTTGGCCAAAGGATGGGATGCCCCCCAGCTGCCATATGTTGCCCTCCAGCGGAGACATTATCCCATCTGTGACCAGGCAAGCTGGGCAAGCTGCTTCCTTGATGCCATAGGCAAGCAAGCAAGCAATGACTATGCTTTTTCACAAGGGGGAGAAAGCCCGGCTGCCAAGATGATGCAGATTGGTACAGATGCAAGTGTTGGATAGTTGCTGTCTCAGCGCCTTATATTAGCCCAACCATAGGCATAGGCATGAACACTGCGCATGCGCACACTGACTTACATGAAGGGTCTTCGTCTAACGTGTAAGGGCTGATGGCTGACATCTGCGGACCGCCCAACACATCGTGGGTGTTTGGCCCGGTGCCCACATGCGCCTGCCGCAGTGGTGGTACATGCTCCTCCACACCCTCTTGTGCAGGTCTTGGTGCCCTGCCTTTGCCTGCTGCCTTTGCATGCTGTACCGTCCGCATGCTGTACACTTCTCGCTTCTTGATGTTGTGCTCGGAAGGTGCTTGTGAAGGCTTTAAAGCGATCAATAATGGGCTGACCGGCAGCTACTCTTAGGTCTGGCCGTTGGGAGTCTGTCAGGCAGCACAACATGCCCAACAAAGCTGTATATAACCCGTTGTCCTCCTCCGCATCCTCCGCACTCCCCGCATTCTCCACGACAGCAGCAAGCAAACCACCACGTAGGTCCAGCTTTGCGCTGCCCAAATTGCGCAAGTTACTGAAGACCACTGCCTCCACTTCAACATGCTGACGATGGGCGCACTTGTGCAGGTCATTGTATGAGCAGCTGGCTTGCCGTTGGTCCCGTCAGGTTCGGCTGTGGGTCGGCTGGTGTTAAGGGACGGATTGGGGTCGGCATCGCTGCGGCCGTTCATCAACGATTGTAGTAACCGCCCCCAGGAACCGCCTCTGGGCAGTCAAGGTTGCGCGTCAAAGCATGCGGAGGAAGCCAGGAAGCTGTAGTGTGGGTTGCTAGTCGCTCGTGCTTGTCGAGTAGCGCGGTTGGGCAATTTAAAACTTCCCCCATCTACAGCCAACAAACTTCCCCCGTACAGGGGGAACTTTTACCGGGAGACTTGATTGGCAACATGCGAACAGGTGGTGGATGGAAAGCGATGTGGCGAGCGAGGCACGCTCAACCGCATCCACTCGGACATCAGAAGTGCAACGTGTTGTGCAGCTGGCACAAAAGTGTTTCCGGGACACAAACGGGCCGTGAGCGCACAAAGGAGCCGGAAGAGGTACAGACAGATTGAGCGAGTTGTGAGTTGGGATGACTGTGTAGTTCAAGTTAAAGTTGCAATTAATCGGGATGACTCGGGATGACTTGGGATGACTCGGGCTTTCAGTGTTACATGTGCCCTACAATGTGCTGCAAACCTGTAGTCCTGCAAACTGCAGCCACCTGCTCCAAGCAGAGTTGCACCAGAGTTGCAGCAATAGGCAGAGATCATAGCCTTGCAAAGCACCAGCCCACCAAGAGTCGTGTTGCAAACTTGTAAAAATGCAGCCAAAAGGGTCCATGCAGCTCCAAGCTCCCAGATTCAGCGCAATGGAAACACCAAATCGGTGCATGGGCCCATGCGGCTCCGCTCCCAGCTCCCACCTCCCATGCAGCCTATTGGAAACGCACCGTTAGACATACGATATGGTCCTCGACACACATGGGGCGCAGGCCATGGACAATGCTGGCGCATGGCACAACGTTTCCACCGCTGTTGCGATCGCGGCATGGTTCCGGTCTCCAGGAATAGAGTTTGAGACTGGTTACACTCATCTCGCTCAGGCTACATGAGCTAGCTTCCCGCCCTGTGCACCACACTGACCTTGCCCCGCTGCTTTTTGTACGTCACACCCGCCCACTGAATTGTTGGTGTCCATGCAGTGTACAGAACACACAGGGGCAGCACCAGGCTCTCCAGCAGCAGCGCTGCCCACAGGTAGAGCCACTTAAAATGGTGTCCAGGGTGATGCAGGGAGCGATAGGGCATCGCAGGCATCGCTGGGCTGCAGCTCTGCAGAGCGTCTGGCTCGCCTCTGCCTAGGCAACCACTGCCTGCTGGACAGCAACCAATGCCATCATGACTGCTGGAGGCTGCTGGTTCAGGAAGGGGGCTGGGGCGAGGGTGAGTGTGAGGGCGAAAGCCATGGTCATGGTTAGGGCTAGGGTCAGGGTGTGGATCGAGCTCGTGGCCTTGATTTGCTTGAGGGTCGCTGGCAGTGACTGTGCATAAAGCCGACTCCAGGTGCTGAGGGTGGGAGCGGCGATGGAGGTGGGCAGGGGATTTCCTGGCAGCTGCTGAGGCGGTGGCTGTTGCACGGTCTTGACGCCTAGCGAGCGGGGTGACAGGGGAGGTCCCTTCCCATACGGAGCCGCACTGGCTGCAAGACTGCGGGCCAGCGTTGCCTGAGGGGCCAGGGGGCTGGAGGTGTGCTGGGCGGCGTGCAGGGGACAGCGTTCGCAGTAGCTCCAACACCTCTCCTGTGGTCACACTCACACGTCACACCTCATACCACATAATAAGAACACAGTGCACGCCGCTTCATTTCCACCATATGAGCTGATGGCAATGACGGTCGTCAGGAAGTCATGCACCCCACTGCTGGCAGCATGTTGCCAGACAATCAACTGCCTGACCCTGATTCTGGCCGTGCCCATGCTTAGCATGAGCAGTGCTCACTGCACCACAGCCATAGCATAGCTCGCCATCCCACCTGTCATCCAGTGCAGTGCAAGGTGAGCCAGCAGCACAGCCAGCAGGAACGCCAGCATCGCCACATCCTCCTCCGCCACTCCCTCCAGCCCTCCCCAGCCCAGCCACCACCCACCCAGCCATGCCTGCCCCTCACCTGACCCCACCTGCATGGAAGCCACCCCCTGCCACCCTCCCTCCAGCCCCCCTGCCCCCTCCTGGCACCCAGGAGGCCATGCCTCGTGTGTGCAGCCAGGCAGGGGCTGCTCCTGCTGCCAGGTGCAGAGAGAAGAGGCAGATGAGGTTGAGGCAGCTGAGCAAGGCCAGTCCCAGTGCATGCTGCCAGAGGCCTGCTCAGCTGTCCGCCTCACTGCCCCAGTGAGCTTCAACCACAGGGCATGGAGCGGGGCAAGCAGCAGGTCAGCGGCTAGCTGGCAGACTGGGTGGCCCCACACCGGGTGCCATGGCGTGCTGCTGCTGCTGTCGCCTTCGCCGATGCGCTTTTGAACAGATATCGATGGAGGGAGGAGGCCGTGATGGTTGGCCACCAGGCAGACCAGGCAGGCAGCCAGGTAAGTTAGGCGCAGCAGGCCTGCGCCAGCAAGAGGGGCTGGCATGATCAGCTGGGTCCAGCATGAACACTAGGGGCAGCATGGAGTGTGATGGTGTGAGGTCCCCATGTGCATGCACGGGCTAGGTGGGTAGGTCAAGGGCATGGCCCCGTCACGTCGTCCCTTGCAAGGCAGGTGGAAAGGTGGAGGATAGGGATCTTGGCTGGGCAGGACAGCTGTGCATATGTTGGACATGGCTGGGCACCTGGTGACGAGGGCGGAGCAGAGGGCCACCAAGATGCACTGGCAGAACTGGAGGAGCATACAGCATAACACTGTGGACTGACTGCAGTGGACATGGGTAGGGTGCACTTGGACATGGCTGGGCACATGGTGCTGAGAGTGATGAGTGATAGGTCAACGGTGATGGTGAGGGCAATGGTGATGAAGGCAATGAGAAAGATGTGTGACAGGGACATCAGGACTTAGGTAGAGGCCAGCGTATAGGCATAACAGTGGTGCATGACAGCGACGCCAGGCCCTGGTAGCGGTCTTGTCAAACAGATGAACCTGGTGAACCCTGTGGCTAGCAGTGATGGCACCGCTGGGTGGTGGTGGTGGTGATGGTAGTCATGATGCTGGTGGCGACGATGGCTCCCAAGGCCCAGGGTCAGGGGCAGTAGAAACAGCCCCAAGGGTCCAAGCCACCCACTCATCAGGCCGGCTACTGCAAAGGCTGCTGACGCCCAGCTGTGCAGCAGCATCATGCCGTGGTTCAGCAGTCGGCTGCTGGAGCTGAAGTAGGTGTCCAGCACAAACAGCTGTCGCCGCAGGTAGTTCCAGTACTGACCCCAACTGCTCTGTCTGTCCAGCCTGCGAGCCAGCAAGAGCAAAGCTCACCAGCAAGCTGTGTAAAGCAGCAGTCATCACCCAGAGGCTGTGTGTGACCAGTGTGACAAATGGCAACAGCCATTACCTGGCTCCTCATCAGGCAACAGCCATCACCCGGCTCCTCAGCAGGCCATCAAGCAATGCAACAAAGAAAGGCGACCACGGCTGTCACCAGTGTGACAGAAAGCAACAGCGACTCTTCATCTCCTCAATAGGCTATGAAGAAGACTTTATGAACAAGCCTTCCTAAGGAAGAAGAAGAAGAAGAAGTCCACTGCATTCTCCACTGGCATGCCATGCTCTGGTACATTTCAACAAACAAGCAGACCGATTCATGGAAAGTGTTTGCAGCGCACAATCCTGGCTATTTGGTACAGATGGCAACGCATTGGCAGGGCAGTGCCAGCAGAGCATCCTCTTCACGACTTTGCCCTTGCAGCCTGGGTGCTGTGAGGCTAGTGTGTATGGCCAGTGTGATGAAGGGCTGTGAGCTGCTCTTCATGATCCAGTGGCCAGTGTGACAGAGGGCTGTGAGCTGTGATCTGTAAAGCTGTGAGCTGTGTGACAGAGGGCTGTGAAGCAGCACTGCAAGACAGGGCCAGGCCCCTACGCCAGCCCTGGACCAACGCGGGTTGGGTGTGGGCTGGGCAAGTAGCCTCCACACCGGACCTGATGCAGCCGCAGGACCTGAAGCAGCCATGCCTGCAGTGGCCTGCCGGGCACAGCCTGCTGCCGAAGCTGCTGGGAGAAGGAGGCTGCGGCATCGGGTAAGGTTCAGGGTCAGGGGCGGCCTACTTGCCCCCCATGCCTTTCTGCTGACATAGCAACCAAGCTACCGGGCTGGTGGAGGGCAGCAAGGGGAGCCAACAAGGACCTGGGTGCCCAGGGCTTCCTATGTCCACCTGTGCCTCTGCTTGCTGGTTGGCGTGGTCGAGGGCTGGCCAGGGCTTCCTCTATATTTTTCATCTACAGATTATCTCCATATTAAACTACCCCGCGGCTGGTCATGCTGGCAGCCACCCTATGGCAGCCACCCCGTGGCTGGCCACGCTGCCTCCTTCCAGGCCGGCCACCTTCCAAGCAGCCAAGCTCCCTCCTACTGCAGCCACCCCGTGGCGAGCTATTCCCCAAGTATCCCGTGGCAACCATCCTATGGCACCCACCCCGAAGGCAGTCACCCCTTGGCGAGCTATTCTTCTTCCTACGGCAGTCACCCTGCAATCGGCCATGCTCCCCCCTTTGCTCCCATACATAACAGCCCGGCCTTGGTCATGCGGCCTGTGAGCATACGGCCTCTGCACCCTGCCCCCGCCCCATGGCCCTGCGTCCCCCAGGGCGTTTGCCCTGATGCCGTGGCCCGCCTTTCTGCCAATGAGTATATGTATGTCGTGTGCAAGCACGAGGGCATATTGCCTTTCATGTAAACAGCCAATCATGCTGGCTCGGCTCGGCATTGGTATAGGTGCAGGGATTGTATGTTTTACTTCGTTTTCGTTGAGCTCGCCAGGCCATTGACGCTTGTGACCCCTTTTGCTCTAGCCATCTACCCCCCGATTATGAAAAAATGCTGACGCCTACATTTTCCCCTGTACCTCAGATAAACTACCTATCAATCTAATTACCTATTAATCTAATTATCTCCTGGGTCTCCACTGTCACTCTGCTGCCTCTGTTGCACATCGATGCTGCCTGCCTCTGCCTACTCTGCTGGCCCTGCTGCACGTTGATGCTGCTAACCACTGCCTGCAACTGCCCACCCTGCTGCCAGTTGCCCCTTGCCCCTCACCACTGGGGGAAGATTGCAAAGGAGGGGGTGGCGATGGCCCGGCCTTGCTCGGTGCACAGCGCCGCCAGCAGCAGGTCGTCAGAGTAGCCGCCATCCCGCCACACCTGACAGGCCCCATGGCAACGTGTGAATCCCCATCACACGGCATTCTGAGATGTACATCAAAGGAGCCTTGCAGCAACGCAAACAGGCAGAGGCCATGTCATAATGCTCACGGTGGCCTGCCCTGACCTGCCCTGACTTGAAAAGGAGACGCATCAGGTGCTGGTAGGGTTGACTTGCTGTGGGGTGAGGAGGACAGGGTGCGATGGGTGGGATGAGTAGGGTTAGCCAGGTCGGCAGGAGGTAACAAGAAAGAGTGACGAGTGACATCGGCCGTGTACATTACGAGAAGATAACGAACAAGTCTGAGATGATCTGCCAACAATGCGACGCTCCCCCAGGTAAAAGGGAACCCGTGACCTGATAGGACTTGATTGAGGCAGACCCAAGATTTGACTGTTCATTGGGCTGTTGGCGCATGTCAGCCACTGCCTTCTCCCTACCGTATTCATGCCCGTAGCTCCTCGAATTTGTCCCAAAATATAGTTTGGTATCTGAATATTTGCGGTGGCAAACCAGCGATGCCACAGAATCTGGCAGTGCTAACAGCAGCAGCGGCGCACCTTGAACAGGCCGCAGGGGTGGTCCGGGTCCAGGCTCTCCCGCCTCAACAGCATGCAGCCGCCCCACACAAAGCTGGTGCGCTGCAGTCAGCCAGCCAGCCAGTCAGCCAGCAACCAACCAGCCACTGGCACTGGCCAGCCTTGGCCAGGGAGGTGCACATGCCTTGAGATGTTTCTCCAGCCACACCACTCGCCCTGACCTCCCACCCCGACAGGCCTGCCTGCCACTTCCCACCCTTGTACCCTTGTTGGTCCCATTGACACGCCAGCCATGCCCAGCCTGCGATGCCCAGCACAACCTCCAACATTGTGGCAACTAGTTCTGGGCAAGTCTAGGCGATTTTAGGCAGTTCTAGGCAATTCTAGTCAATTCTCGGTAGATCTAGTCAATTCTAGTCAATTCTAGTCAATTCTAGTCAATCCTCGGCAGATCTAGTCAATTCTAGGCAATTATATGCAATTGACCAGCACAGCCTGTGGTGAGATAGCAATGTGATAACCAGTTCAAGGCAGCTCTCTAGGTGCCTTGACCAATCTGCTGCTCTAGGTGCCTCAGTCCATCGGACCCGCCCATCTTGGCAGTGCTGGCAATGGGGGGAGGGTGGCCTTGTGCAGCTGGGCTGTGTGAGGGTGTGGGGGGCCCCTGCCGAGCTGGAGGAGGCTAGGGGCCAGGGGCAAGAGCTGAGAGCTGCGCTGTGCTATGCTATGCTGGGTTAGGGGTGGGCAGGGGCAGCCGAGCTGGTAAGCAGCTGGTGGAGCTGGCCTGCCTCCACTGCCCCACACCTGCCTGACTGAGAAGGCGATCAGCAGGGGCAGGTGGTAGGCGAGAGTGCAGTAGGTGGCCAGGCTGGCCCCATGCGGGGGCACGTCAAAGGGGTAGCCTGCACAGGCCACGCAAACCACACAAACTCTTCTATGTGAGGAGGGCTTGAGGAACAGCAGGGCAGCAGGGTGGCGGGGCAACCGGGTGGAACGGTGTCAAGGCATCTGGGTGGCAGGTCAGCAGGGCAGCAGGGCAGTGGAGGCACCAAGTAATCTCCTGCGCACCAGGATGCTGGTGGATAGGCGGGTGAACAGGAGGATACTTGGTGCCTCCACTGCTTCCATTGCCCTGCTGCCTTGACACCTTTCCACCAGCATCCTGGCCTGTGCGTATTGGCCTATGATGGGATGCACCCCTAGGTCATCAAGCTTCTGTTGCCCAGCCCTGCCTGCCTGCCTCAGCCTAACCAGCAGGCCTTGGCACCCATCCTCTCACACCCTCTCACACTCCTTCCCACCACCTTCACAGCTCCTTCACAGCCACCCTACCCCTGCCCCTCTCCCCGCCCTTCCCACCACTACTACACCCTTAGAAGCTTCAAAATCACACTTATGGCCAAACACAGATCACACTGATGTCACACCCACCTGTGGCCATGAAGAGGGAGGGGTCAGCCTCCAGGCACTGCACCAGCTGCTCAAGACAATGGGGGTGAGGCTCCACGTCATCATCCAGGAACAGCACATAGCGCACCTCGTCCCCAGCTGCTACCACGCCCGCCAGCTGGCTGTGTGGGGTACAGAGGTTTTAGAGCGCGGCAGTGGCAGCGGCGGCAGCAGCAGCAGCCACTGAGTGAGGTTCGCTCTCAACAACAACAGTGGGAAGAGAAGGCCAGGGGCACGCCAGCTGGCTGTGTGGGGCAGGTAAGACCACACCCAGCACATGCAGTGCTGACCAAGAGGACAATGGTGATCAACCAAAGTGGGTCACACGCCAGTTCAATGGCCTGGTCTGAGGTAACAGTTGCTCCCTGGCAGACTAACAGCTGTAGCCACTGAGGACATCACGGGCAGCTGCAGTGGCAGCATTTGGTGGCAGCAGGGTGGTGGCGTTGGTGGCAGAAGCGGTGGCAGCGGTAGCAGCGGCAGCGGCAGCAGCAGTGGCAGCATTTGGTGGCAGCAGGGTGGCGGCGTTGGTGGCAGCAGCAGCAGCAGCAGCAGCGGCAGCAGCAGCAGCAGCAATGGCGCCAGCAGCAGCAGCAGCAGCAACGGCGACGGCGGCAGCAGTGGCAGCAGTGGAAGCAGTGGAAGCAGCGGCAGCTTTGCCCCCCACGCCCTTCCCTTTACTGCCATCCAAGTCAGCCACATCGGTGGCAGCAGCAGCAGCAGCAGTAGTGACAGCTTTGTCCCCTCCCCTTCGTTCAGCCAACTCACTTGTGGATCTTTTGTGAACATGAGGAAGCTGGTCCTGCCACACACAGCTGAATGTCAGCAGCCGGCTGATGCGCCTGCAACTGCCGGACAGCGGCCACGGCTGGATCCTCCACGTCCCCCACCACAAAGATGCAGCTGCTGCGCCCTCCTGCAGCCAGTGCAGTTTCCAGCCATGGACAGTGAGGCAGGCAGGCAGGCAGGCAGGCAGGCAGGCAGGCAGGCAGGCAGGCAGGCAGGCAGGCAGGCAGGCAGGCAGGCAGGCAGGCAGGCAGGCAGGCAGGCAGGCAGGCAGGCAGGCAGGCAGGCAGGCAGGCAGGCAGTGAGGCAGGCAGGCAGTGAGGCAGGCAGGCAGTGAGGCAGGCAGGCAGTGAGGCAGGCAGGCAGTGAGGCAGGCAGGCAGTGAGGCAGGCAGGCAGGCAGTGAGGCAGGCAGGCAGGCAGGCAGGCAGGCAGTGAGGCAGGCAGTGAGGCAGGCAGGCAGGCAGGCAGGCAGGCAGGCAGGCAGGCAGGCAGGCAGGCAGGCAGGCAGGCAGGCAGGCAGGCAGGCAGGCAGGCAGGCAGGCAGGCAGGCAGGCAGGCAGGCAGGCAGGCAGGCAGGCAGGCAGGCAGGCAGGCAGGCAGTGAGGCAGGCAGGCAGTGAGGCAGGCAGGCAGGCAGTGAGGCAGGCAGGCAGTGAGGCAGGCAGGCAGGCAGGCAGGCAGGCAGGCTGGCAGGCAGGCAGGCAGGCAGGCAGGCAGGCTGGCAGGCAGGCAGGCAGCCAGTGCACTTTCCAGCCAAGGACTATGGGTCAGGCAGACAGGCGGGCAGCAGTGCAGCCACCAGGCAGCCACTAGGCAGGCAGGGGAGAGGGTGGCTAAGCAGGTTGATAGCTGACGGCGACAGCGGCAACAGCACAGAGCAGCACCTGTGAGGCTGCAGCTACAGCTCCTGTAGAGCAGCTTGACCATACCAGCAGCCGGGGCTGGTGTCTGCTCCCTAGCAATTCATGAACACAGCAATATGGGGGCACAGAAGCAGGAAGGAAGGGGGCAGGGCAGCAGGGCAGGCAGCGTGTTGGGAGCTTGCTGCCCACCCTACCAACCTGCGCCCTAACCCCCAAGCCAGCCTGCCAGTCACCTGCTGGCCGCCACCCCTGTTGGCAAGCCAGCTGACATGCCTGAAGGCCACCATCCCACCGCCTGCTGGCCCCCGCCTGCCCGTTAGCTGAGAAACCCTCTAGCTGCTTCACAGCTCCCTAGCAGCCACCCATACCCTGCTGCCTCCCTCCCGCCCTCTGCTCACCATACTGCATGCTGACTTGGCTGCTCCAGTTGGCCAGGCTGTGGGTGCGGCAGCCCTTGACCGGCAGCACCACAGCCACAGCAGGCAAGAGGGGGGCCTGGCCCTGGCCCTGGCCCTTGGCTGCTACTGGCGTGCAGGGCTGGGGGCAGTTCTCCACCTGGCCTGCCTGCAGAGCACAGAGCGCGGGGCAGGCAGGCAGGCAGGCAGGCAGGCAGGCAGGCAGGCAGGCAGGCAGGCAGGCAGGCAGGCAGGCAGGCCATCAGACAGGGGAGGAGGCTGGGTGGCTGGAGAGCGGGCCGGCAGATGTGCACGTGTGCGCGTTCAGGTGATCTTTCCAGCGGCCCTGCTGGGCTGTAGGCCTGACTCCCTCCACCCTCCCCTCTGGCCCCCTACCCCTGGCCCACCTCCCCCTCAATATCTGTTGCTTCCTGGACTGCCAGAGGCAGGGAGGGAGGCGGTGCAGGAGGCCCTGCTGGGCTGCTGAGGGTGGCAGCAGGGCCTGCACCTGCCTAGCTTGCCTGCCTTATGCTTGCTCAGCCAGAGCCAGAGCCAGAGCTGGTGCCAGTTTGTGCCAGGGCCAGAGTGTGGACAGGGGGCAGGGGCCAGGGCTGGGGCTGGGGCTGGGACAAGGGCTGGAGCTGAAGCTAGGGCGGGGGCTAGGGCAAGGGGCCGGCCAAGCACCAGCCAAGGTCAGGCTGGCACCTGTCTATCAAGGCAGGCTGCCATGACTCCCCATGCAGGGCAGTGCCGATGTGGGGTTAGAAGCTGGGCTACTGCTGAGCCATGCAAGGTGAATTCTGGCATGGCACGCTCCAGGCATCTGCTGTGGAGCTGCCCAGTGAGCTCAGCCCCGTGTGCCCGTATTAGCAGTCTTTGCTGCTGGCTGGTAGCGTGTGCTGTTGCCAGTGGTGGGGACAGCTGGAGCAAGTGCATGTAGTGCATGCAGCCCAGGCCATAGATTGCGGCTGTGGCTCATCACACCCTAGTGCTGTAGGGTGAGGTCGGAGTGCCCTTTGGGAGTGCCCTTTGGGAATGCCATCGCCCTTTGGGAGTGCCCTTTGGGAGTGCCATCAATGCCCGCCGTGCCACTGAGCGGTGGCTCGCACCGATCAAGCCCCACCTCCAGCACCTGGCAGCAGCAAGCTCAGCCGGCACCTCCTTGGTGGCTAACCTGAAGCACATCACCGTCACCCTGGCCACCTGGGACGCGGTGTGGGAGGTGTACCTGGACCAAAAGTGGGCAGAGCAGCGGCTGAGGCTGTACGGAGCCCAGGACCGGACACTGGAGCAGTTCTTCAAGAAAGTGAGGGTGGGTAGGAGAGAGGAAGGTTAAGGGACAGGGAGGTAGTTGGTTGGTATGAAGTGAGCATGAAGAATATGTCAGCCACCATGTGTGCCTTGTGTGCATGGCTGCAGCTGGAGGAGGAGATGGCGGAGGTGGCCATGCAGCGCCATGGGCGTGCCAAGCAGCTGGTGGTCTTCTTTTGCGCAGCTAGCATTGGCACCAGGGGAGGCTGGGGTGCTGATGCGGTGCTGCGGGCCTGCTGCAAGGTGGTGTGCAGGCCCAGGGGCACAGACCAGCGGCGGGGCAGGGTGGTGCTAGTGGATGAGCACCGCACCACCCGGGTCAGCTCAGCTGTGAATGGCCAGCAGCCCTGTGAGAGGCAGCTGAACAAGCGCAGGGCCACCAGGCCTGCAGGCTGGAAGCCCAAAGCAGGGCAGGTGGAACCACGCCTGCTGCGCCCAGCTTGGAGCCAGCAGCGTGACCAGGCAGGCAGGCAGGCAGGCAGGCAGGCAGGCAGCCACACAGGCAGCAGCCTCAGAGCCAGGGCCCAGCACTCCCCTGCCAGCCAAGCGCAGCAAGCGCACCAAGGCTGAGCCAGAGGCAGCTGAGCCCAGCCAGCCCACCAAGGGCAAAGGCAAGCCAGCACCACAGCCGGGCAGGTGGCAGGACAGGGACTGCAACGCAGCGCTGAACATGCAGCGCATTGGGTAGAGCAAGTGGCGCCCACTGGAGCTGTGCTTCTGGCCAGAGCAGGGGAAGCTGCCAGCCAAGGGCAAGGAGTACCCAGGCCTGGGGTACAAGCGGCTGCGAGACAAGCCACCCAAGGCCCAGCAGCAGCAGCCTGCTGAGGCACAGTAGTGTGTGCCCCCCCCCCCACTTGAGGCTGTCATCAGCTTACAATTAGTGCATGTTTTGTCATGCCAACTCTATGCATAGCCCTGTCACAGGGGTCAGGCAATGCTGTAGGTGGTAGGCGACCGTGACCATGTGTATGCCATGTATAGGCCATGTGCATGCCATGCGATGGGAACTCCACACAGACAAACACACTGTTTTGTAGTGATTCACAATTAGTGTGTTCGACTGCAATGAAGGCTCAAGGTTGAGGGCCAAGGTGCTGTAGGGTGAAGTCGTGAGGTATAATGCTCCAGCCTTTCATGTCTTTGCCGGCTATAGCCTTGCTGCAGACATCAGCTTCGCCAGTTGAAACCTACTTGTGGGGGTGACTCTGGTGGCAAAAGCATAGTGGGCTGGGCCACAGCTCTGCTGGCTTGCTGCAGCCTTTCACGCCTGCGCATGCTACCCGCCAGCGCCCAGCCAATAGCCAGTGTTAAGGCCACTAACGTGCCTTGGACCTGAATTGGCATCTTTATTGTTAGATGTGCGGCGAGGGCATGGAAAGCATGGAAGTGCAGGACCCACATAGATGAACAGGTTAAGGTGTGCAACAGCGTGCGCACGTTGCATGCCTCCAATGGACTGCCAATACATGTCAAAGCTTAGTTGACGTTTGTTCCTGACGGCGTCGACAGGACAGCATCGCTCAGGATCGCATCTCTGTCGAAGAAAAGCAGGAAGAAGAAGAAGCAAAAGCTGAGGATATCAGGGGAGACGCTGGCATCAGCAGCGGAGGAGGGGATGGCGATTGCAGGAGTCGAAGCGGGGCCCCGTCTGTAGTAAACCGCCGCAACGGCCTGGCCAGCCAGCCTACGGTAAATGGTTCTCTCCTAGCTGCCGGGAAAGACGCCTTGCAGCTTCACAAGACGCACCCCGCTTTCACGTTTGCACGGCATGTGTGGCCATTATTGATCATCCTCTATCGAGCCGATGCGATTGCTGTTTGACGAAAGCGAATGTGATGCATCGCAGGCACGCCGAGTTGACTCAGTCTTTCTAAGTATACAGAATTGAATCAGTCATTAAGTGCACCTTAGCCGCAAGACCCGTGCTTGCATACGTACGGGTTCACTGTGGAGCCAAGAACAAATATATTCTATGGACGACAGCTTAAGTCTCACCGCACCTTCCTCCAATGCAGCTGTCCTTAGGCTTCCCATCCAGGAAGGACTATTATGGGTGGGTGATAGCAGTTTGGCAGCATCAGCCGAAGTGAGGACAGCTGCAATAACCAGGGAATGTTTGGCCCAGCCAAAAACTTTGCTGTGGGGCCTAGGGTCATGCTAAGCTGGCAGTGCAGCCTAGCACAGGCCAACCACAATGCGTGCAAGCTGCACGCATGCCCATGCCAACCAATTTTACGAAGCGATTAATTGGAGGTGGCAAAATTCCACAGAGGATTGAACATGGAGGTGAAGGGTGGCGCTTAGGGCAGAAGCCGCAGTTTCCAAGACAGCAAGCTGAGTTGCTTGCAGGAAACCGAGTTTTCTCCCTCTGGCATGTTTGCTTTTAGCAACCTGGACAACGCATTGCAGCACCAGCCGCAGTTTTCTGCGGATGCATCCAGAGGCGCAGGGACAGAGGAGGATGAGGAGGATGAAGAGCCAGACATGCGCCCCGCAGGTAAGGGCCAGGGCCCACTGCAGCTGCTGTTGTACCCACTGCCGCACCCGATCCATGTATGGTTGCTTCACTGGTTGAAAGGCCGTAGTTGTGTTGAGAGTGCACAGACACAGAGCAGCCGCTGCTCCTTGTCTGCCAGCTCGCCATAGGCTAGGCAGTTGGGTTATGGCTGTCAGCTTGCAGGAATCACAGGTGGTCAGCAGTGGGTGGCTCAGCCCCAGGTGGCCCTGCGTGGTATGACTTGACAAACGTGGCATCCCCACAGGGTAGGTGGGTTAGGACCCTCAGCCTGCAGGAGTCACAGGGCAGCCAGGGGTGGTGATCAGCAGTTGAGGTGTGACCTTGGGGGACCTAGTATAGATTTCATCTTGTGGACCCCAGCCTGCTCCAAGGGAAAGCAACTCAAGAGTGTGCAGTAACAGGATTAAGCAGTCGTCAGCCTGGTATGCAAACATGCTGTCAGCAGATTGTCCTTGACAATGATCCTGGCATCCAACAGTACACAACCTGAGAGTGTGCAAGTGCAGGATGCTGGTGTGCCGATGCCGCCCACCATCAGCTGCTCAGCGCTGTTCCAGGCCTGTGCCAGGCTGCTGGTCAAGACATGGCATGGCTTCACCAGCAGGGATAGACAAGTCACAAGGCAGCCAGGGTGTGGTGATCAGCAGTGGGTGGCTCAGCCCCGGGTGGCCCTGCGTGGTATGGCTTGTCAATCGTGGCATCTCTTATAGTGGGAGCAGACCATGCCCCAGGCGGAAGCTCCTCCCTTACATGCACGCCCCTTTCCATTTTGGGTGGTGTGGCTTGACAATTGTGGCATCCCCACAGAGGCGCACTGCGCACTACTACAGGCGGCATTTGGAGGGGAAGGGGTTGTGCTGCTGCTGGTGGCTCAGACGGCAGATAGCCGAATGCCATGATACAGTCTCAATGATGGTATCACGATGGTGATGGCTGTGTTAAAGATGTGCCTACACACCATCATACTCACTCTGCCCTGCCGCTGCTCTGTTTGCCGACATTGACACTGACACTGACGTCAGCCTTCACACTAGCCCTCACCCCTCCAAAACAACTTGCCACACTCGCCCTGCCCTGCCGCTGCTCTGTAGACCTGCTTCTGGACATGCTGACCCAACTGCTGGAGGGCCACAGGCCGGAGATGGAGGACGTGGTGAAGCTGAGGGGGGTGCTGCGCGATAGCCTGGCGGGCAGCAGGCCAGAGCTACTGTTCCAGCCCTTGCCCCAGCGGCTACAAATGGACACCCTGCTAATGGATGTAAGCCGGCTCAGTGCCATGTTTTGCAACCGCCACCTTGTCCTCCACAGGCACTGCCTCCTGTGCCTGCTCTTGCTCCTGTGCTTACACCTGTACCTTTCTCCTGTGCTTGCTCTTGTGCCTGCTCCTGCTCCTATGCCTGCACCTGTTCCCTGTACCTGCTCATGCTCCTGTGCCTGTGCCTGTGCCTGCTCCTGCTCCTATGCCTGCACCTGTTCCCTGTGCCTGCTCCTGCTCCTGTGCCTGTGCCTGGTCCCCAGCCTTCTCGGCCTCCCATCTACCTTCACGCTTATGTTGGTCGCAGAAAGAAGTCGAGCAGGACCTGTTGGGGCGGGTGCTGGGCCAAAAGCTCCCTTCATCGCACAAAACCCCAGGGACATCCATGTCACAGCTTCGCCCCAGCTCGCCCCACACCTGGGCAGGGGGTGGCAACAGCAGCAGCAGCACAGTCAGCATGCCACGCCAGACGCTGTCTGGGCAGCAGGGGAGTGGCCTGCCTGACATTAGGGAAGAGACTGACAGCATGGACACCCTAACCTCGCCACGGCAGACACCTGCAGGGTGAGGCAGCCAGCAGTGCAGTGGCTAGCCCCTGGCACCACCACTGCCTGCTCTGGCACCTGTCAGTGTTGCAGTCTGCTGTCGCACTGGCACTGGCCCAGCAGCAGCAGCCGAGTGTTGCAGTCTGCTCTGGCAAAAGATCGGCAATGGGTGCGGTGTTGTCGGGGTGCGGAGGTTAGGCGGAACAGCTGTCCTGCTGCCTGACCTGACCTGACCTACTGGCCCCCTGCCCTGCCCCCTGCCCTACTGCCCTGCCCTGCCCTGCCCTGCCCTGCCCTGCCCTGCCCTGCCCTGCCCTGCCCTGCCCTGCCCTGCCCTGCCCTGCCCTGCCCTGCCCTGCCCTGCCCTGCCCTGCCCTGCCCTGCCCTGCCCTGCCCTATTGCCCTTTCGACCTGATCTGCTTTCCTGTGATGCTCAATATGCTGTCCAGTCGTCATCATCACCATCGTCAGTACATGGCATGCGCCTGTCTGCGTTGCTGCAGCACACATATTATAGCCATAGTCTCCATATGTCGTCATGCTCGCTTGTTGCGGGCACGCCATGCCGCAAGGTTCAGGCAGCGATGCCAGTACTAACCAGCACCGAGGCCTACAGCCGTACTGCCAGGTGCCACATGTACCCTGACCTCAGGCCTGCCCAACGCCCTAACAGCCTGGTCAGCCTGGCCATTTACCCAATTACCCCATGGGTCATGCAGCAGACACCAGCTTCTTCACAGTTCACTTGGTGCTTTTGCAAGAGTGGACTGCCTCAATGATAGGCCTGGCTGCCCACCAGCCAAGCTGGCTCCTTGAGTGCATGCTGCAGTGCCTCGGCTGCCAGGTGGTTGTCTGGTGCAGAGCCCTCACGACAAGTCTGCCATGCATCCGTACCTGTCACCGCGTCATCACCGCCTGCCCTGCCCTGCGCTGCACTGTGTGCTGGACGTTGTGCTGTATCATGCCATGTGTGCGGCCATGCTGTGCGGCGTGTGTAACTGCCTGGCCTGCCCTGGTTGCCCGCAGAGAGGTTGGCCACCCTGGCCATGCCTGCCCTGCCCTGCACAAGGTGCTGTATGAGCTGTGTTATGCCATGTGTGCGGCCAAGTTGTGTCGTGACCCGCAGACCCAGCCTGCCTGCCAGCCTGCCCTGCCCTGCCCTGCCCTGCCCTGCTCTGCCCTGCCCCGCCCTGTGCTGCATCATGTGTGCCGTGTCATGCCTCGTGTGTGACTACGCTGTGCCTATTGAGTATCCCGCAGACTCGGGCTGCCAGGCAGCGTGAACGACACCTTCCCGGGGCTGCGAGCCACCCTGCAGCAGCTCACCATGGACTTCAGCTTTCTGGACGGTGAGCCCTACAGATCTAGATCCCATGTCCAGTGTGAGGCCCTGCCCCTGTCTTCACCGTCCCACTCCCTTGGAAGCATTGGTGACTGCATGTGGCCTCCTGTAGCTACCACTGGCAGGCAGCAGGGGCATCCATCCAGGCCAGGCCCTTCTCGTCCCTTAGCCAACGGGGTGTAGTATGCAGAGCAAACACGCCCATTGGCACAACAAACACTTGGTGGTTGGCAGCATACCGTCAGGGAGTTGCATTGCACCCTCACCATCATAGTCAGGCCAGCGGCTGTGCTCATGGCGCCATACGTCATGGCTTTTTGTAAAGTGCTGATTGACATGCCCAAGGTTTCCATAGCGCTATGCCCGCTATACCATCATGGTCAGGCCAGCGGCTGTGCCTGTGGCATCAATATGGCCACATGACATGCAGTCATCATGCAGGGGGTCGCAGGCAGTGCGCAGAGCAAACACACCCATGATATTGACAGTATTTACTTTCTTCGTTCGCCCACTTGCCTTGTTTACCATGCCAAATGACATGCCCAGGTATTAGCTCTCAAATCCATAGTTTGGCCTTACCTCCATAGCTCAGGTTGTTTCCCAATAGGCAAGAACTGTGGTCAAAGGTCGCTCTTCACAGCGCAGTCCATAAAGCGGCCATATAATAACGGCCTCTGAATCTTTGTTAGTCATTGCAAATGCTAGCAATAAGCTAACTGAAAATACCCTGAATCATAACCACCACTCAGCTGTCACAGATGCCACTCAGGAAGCAGCCACTTTACACCCTGTGAGGAACTGTGGGAGGCAGGGGGACACTTAGGGAGACGTAGGGACACTTAGGGAGAGCAGCATCGCACCCTACACCCCACCCTCATCGCTGTCCCCAGCAAGCAGCCCTAGGTTCGTCAGACCTTCTCAGGACCTTCTGAGGACGTCCAGGCATGCAGGGTGCATGCTGCGAAGCCTTTGACTTGGTTGGCTGCAGAAATGTCGGTTGAGAATTGCAAAGGGGTGGTTGCCGTGAAGCAACAATGACGATGCAGATGAGCTGACCTGGCTTGCCTTGACAACTCATGGGTCCTTCCACATACGATGACTACATGAATGACTTGACAGCACATGGCTCCTCCCTGCGTTGTTTCGTGTAATGCCGCATGCTTTGACTCCTGCTTCGGCCTTACCAGTGATCAGCATGAAGCATGTTGGTTCAAACGGGCTTGACAACAGAATTCAGGGCAAGCCCATGCTGGCCTCTCCCCTCCCCGTACCAACCTGCATGGCCTCATCCTGCTACAGCCAATGGCTTGCTTACCTTGCTTACTGTTCTGCCTGCCGTGCTGCTGACCATGCAGGCGTGTCTGAGGTCAGTCAGGCCCCACCGCTGGCCGCAAAGCCCTTGGCGCCGCCCACCTCACGTACCCTTAGCAACAGCGGCCGCAACTCCCAAGGTGGCAGGTGAGGTCAAATGGCAGCAACAGAGGCACAAGCGCTGAAGGGTTAGGGCGCTGGAGGGTGAAAAAGCGTTCAAGGGTGAAAACAAAAACAAGACAGGGAGATGCAGGCAGCCGGGCTTGACAACCTGAAGACCTAGGGAGTTGCTGCCTGGCAATGGCTACCATGCCCTTGCGTGCATGAGCATCTACAGCTTGAAGCTGATGGCCAGACAGGTTGTGCACTTGACGCTGACAGCATAGCAACAGTAGATCTACACTTCTCTTTCTCTCTCCCTTCCCCTATCCATTGCTGCACACTGTACACACAGCCCTGTACTGGCCATCCCACTGCGCCCACCTGCTGCGTGGTGCTGCGCAGTGCGTCTCTCCAGACCCCTGCCCGCAGTGTGCCTCCAGCTGAACTGGCGGTGGTGCCAGGACTGCAAGCCCGCTGCTCAGTAGGCCAAGGGCCGGGCAGGCTGGCCCCTAAACGGCACAGTGGGGGCCAAGTGACTGGGAGCAGCCCAGGGGCTGCCTCAGGGCCCTTCATCAGCAGGGGCAGCTCCAGCTCTGCCACCCTTGCCCAGCAGCAGCTCTGGCTCGGCCTCCCCACGCCTGCAGGCACCAGCTCGAGGATCACACCCGTGCGCATCCCGTTGGGCATGCAGCCTCCCATGCAAGCTACTGTGCTAAGTCCCCTGGGTCAGCCAGCTGATCTCAACCCAGAGACGGCAGACCCCACCATGCGATTGCTCATGCCAGCCAGGGAATCCACTGCTGAGTCAGCATGCAGCGCAGGGCGGCTGCCACTGTGGGCTGAACACCTGGTGGTTGGGCAGCCACCGGCAGAGCCTGGCTCTCTTCTCGGACCTAGCTCAGACTTAGTCTCAGTGGTCCCTGGGGCTGCAGGCACAGGGCTGCCAACTCGGAGCCAGGGTGCCACCTGCAGGCTGCAGCAGCCCCATGAGCAGCAGCCCCTCCTTGCAGCAGAGGAGGATGGGGAGCAACATGGGGCCACGCCATTGGCCATGACAGCTGCACCTGTGCACGGGGCGGGTGCCCCAGCTGCTGTTGGTGCCAGGCTGCCTCGGCCCTGCAGCTTCACCCACTTTGTAGACCCATGGCAGGACTCCCTGCCTAACTCCAGCAGTGCTGTGAGTGTGACAGCTCATTCCAGTCACACTTTGCATCCCGGTGCTGGTGCCTCTCAGTCCCCTGCAGGCGATGCTTCCCCCGGCCTGCACCAGGCAGCCACCTCCCTCTCCTCCCCCCTGCAGCACCGCACAGACGCTGTACCTCCAAGCACTGCCCAGAGCTTGTCAGGCAAGCTGTCTGGCAAGATGCTGAAGTTTATCAAGCGCAGTTTGTCCAAGCTCGGCTCCCCGCCTCAGCGCCCGCCACGGTTGCGCTGGTCAAAGACAGGGCCGCTGCAGGATTCCTCTGTTCATGGCAGAGTCCACTCCACTCTCAGCGTTGGCTACAGCGAGACAAGGGCACAGCAGCTAGAAAGGTAAGGGCTTGGCACAGACTTCGTTGTGCCCAGCCCCATGCCCACCTCCTGCCCACTGTTTTCCCTGGTAGTGAGGCGGGCTGTGCGTCTCGCTAGCTACTGCCCTCTCACTTGGACACATGTACACCACTACCTCCACCACTGCCACTGGATTGTTGAGGCACACTGACCGCTGTCGCCCACACCCTCCTCAGGACTATCAGCACCTGCTCACAATCAGCCTGCTGCCAGCCTCCTGCATGTGCCATGCGGGTGAACACTCATGCCAGCCTCCTGCATGTGCCATGCGGGTGAACACCCATGCCAGCCTCCTGCATGTGCCATGTGGGTCGACACCCCTACTGGGTTGTTGAGCCAAGCTGGCCGCTGTCGCCACCACCCACCTCCAAATGTCAGGTGCTAATGGTCCTGAGCCGGGGAAGCACCCTGCATGTGTCATGTGGGTCAACACCATCGGCTGCAGGGAGCCTGGACCCAGCCCCCTCCCCAGCGCCCCCACCCCTCCATGGGTCTCCTTTTCCAGCGTCAACCCCCTGTTCCAGGCTCCCCAGGCTAGCTTCAGCACGGCATGCTGCACTACAGCCTCTGAGGACCTGACCACCAAGGATGTCACTGACTGCTCAGCCCCTGGCACCGCCGTATGCAGAGCGGCAGGCAGCCAGGCTGCGACACCACCCAGCCTTCACGGCCAGGAGGCAGGGGCTGTGGAGGGAGCCCTGCAGAGTATCGCTGGCTCGCAGCCTGTCAGGGCGGAGGCCAGTGGGCAGGACAGCAGCAAGCGCTCTGCTGAGCCGTGGCCTGCAAGCGATGTGAAGGAGCAGGTGGGCGGACTGGGCCAGGGGTGGCAGGAGCAGGTAGGCGGGCTGGAGCAGGGGTGACCGGTAATTGTTTTAAAATAGTAATGTATTAGGAGTACTTGTGTTGAAAATATGTGACAATTGTTACTTCTAAGATACCGTACTATCCTTTCTATTTCATGTTTACAACACGTAACTTGGGGTCTCACAAACTCATGAACAATCAATTAATGTTGGTTTGGTCTCAATGGCAAATTAATCAAACAATTACAGGACTCTGTTTGGCCCTGATGCCTGGCTCCGCTGCCTGGCTCCGCTGCCCGGCCCTGCTGCCTGGTCCTGCTGCCTGGCCCTGCTGCCTGGCCCTGCTGCCTGGCCCTGCTGCCCCTTCCCCTGCCTTCTCCTACCATCATGCACCTGATCAACAGTAGGCCGACCTGACTGCCACCTGACTGCTACCTGACTGCTTCCTGACTCCTACCTGCCCCAGAGTCTTTGCACCACCATCACTTGCCTGGGCTGGGTGACTAAGGGAAGAGTCTGTGAAAGCCTGGCTAGGGAGACACAGCAGTCGGCTGACCTGACTGCTATCTGCTACCTGCTTGTCTGCAGTTCATGCTGCAAGGTGATGCCGCAGCTCACTGCTCTCCCACCACCGACAGCATCAGCAGGCCAGGCAGGGGCAGGCCAGGTGCTAGGCCAGACATGCCAGGCTTCTCCCTTGCCATTTCACCATCCGCTCCGCTCTATAAACACAGTGGCCCTTCCAGTCAGTCAGCCAACCCCCTGAACAGCAGCAGCTCACACAGCCGGTATGGCGCCATCCTGGAGCGCGCCGCGAGGTTTGCCGCCGGTGAACCTCCTCCTGCCTCCCTCTCTCCCAACAGGGCTTCACCAGACAACCTACTGCAGCTCGGCAGCCTGAGAACCAGCAGCTCCACCTCCAGTGGCCACAGCGCCAGGGCAGCTGCTGGCATTGCACTCCCGCCACCCCTCGCAGGCCGGAGGGCCAGTGCCAGCAGCTGCTACGCACCTCTACCTGCCCGTCCTGTGTTCATGCTGGGCAACGCAGGCGTGCGTGGTGTGGGTGCCAGCGCTGACGCTGTGAGCTGCGCAGCTGGTGGTCGGGCAGCTGGGGTGGGGAGTTTGTCTTTGAAAAGGCCAGGTGACAGTGGCAATGACGGCCTAGGCTCAGCTGCCCAGCTTCCTGTCAGCTTCCGTAGCAGTGCAGATTCCCCAATGGCACATGCCAAGCAGCTTCACCAAGCAGGAGTCTTTGCAACCGTGGCCAGTCAGCAGAGCGCCCTCCAGTGCCACCAAACCCAGCAGGCAGGAGCAGGGCAGCCCCTGCCACCCCTCCTCACCCCTGCTGCACCCACACACCAGCAGGGGCCAGAGGCTGCAGTCCAAGGGTCAGGGTCAGTGCACGGCAGCAGGCAGGACGAGATGGCAGTGGGTGGAGGGCCCGTGCTTCAGGTGATGGATGTGACGATGATGAGCTTCATGTCTATTGAGCATAAGCAACCCAGCAACATCCGCCCAGCCTGTGTGCGCCTCACTTGCAGCCTCTCATCCTTATACAGGGTGCGTCACACAGCACCTTGGCCCACAACCTAGAGCCTTCATTGCAGTGCAACACTAAGTGTGGACCTCTACAAAGTGGTGTTTAAATCTATGTGGAGTTCCCATGCACATGGCATGCACTTGGCATACACATGGCATTCACACAGGCATGGTCGCCTACCACCTACACTATTGCCTGACCCAGAGGGCTATGACGTAGAGTTTGCATGACATTTTGCTTGGCGGTGCTCTTCCGCTGCACCCTCCACACAAAGCCCAACCTGGACTGCCACAGGGGCTGCCACAAGCGCAAGGGACCGATGATGGTACTGCACATCACGTGCCAGCTGCTGCCGAGGTGACCCCGGCGCCACTGACCCCTGCAATGCTTGAAGAGGTGTGCAAGTCAGACAGTTGCAGCTAACCCTAACCTTACCCTAACCTAACCTAACCCAACCTTAACCCAACCCAACCCAACCCAACCCAACCCAACCCAACCCAACCCAACCCAACCCAACCCAACCCAACCCAACCCAACCCAACCCAACCCAACCCAACCCAACCCAACCCAACCCAACCCAGCTAACCTAACCCCGACCTTCAGTCAGAGGTGTGCACGTTGAAGGTGTAGCCTGGCAGCCCTACCAGACTGAAGGTTTCTAGCTGAGGTGTAAGTCACCGACCCCTGTGGCCTGGCAGGCCCCTGCCCAGCCTCCCATGTCCCTGGTGGCCAGTGTGGGAGAAGGCTGTCCTGCTAGGAGAGTCAAGCAGACTTGGCCTGCACCTGGCCATGTTGGGTCTTGCTGCCAAGGAGCGCTGCAGGTCACGGCCCCAGCCGTGTGCATCCCAGGCCAAAGGTCCCCTTTCCAGACCAGCCTCTCCTCCCACCTTCCCTTCCCAGCCCCTCCTCCCTCTGCCTCCGCCTCGTCCCTGCTCCCGCTACAGCTGATCCACTGCGGCCAGCCCCTGTAACCTGGCGGTTGCTCCCGCGCCTCCTGGCCCCTGGCTAATGCCCCTGATGCCAATGGCTGCTGCTGCCCACCAGGCGACCCCCTCTGCTGCACCAGGCTGCCCTCTGCTGCATCAGGCTGCCCTCCAGGCGAGCACCGGTCTGCTGGGAACAGGGGCTGCTGGCCGTTGTGCCCACCTCCCTGCAGGTGGAGCTGCTGCTGGCCATGGCCTGCCGGGACTTCCAGTACAACACCTGGGCGCTGTCACGGGCCAGCCAGGGCCACCCCTTGTCCACCCTGGCCTACTTCATGCTCCACCAGGCAGGCCTCATACAGGTCGGTGCAGGGCTGGGCCTGGACAGGGCAGGGCAGCGCAGGGCTGGGGCAGGGCAGGGCAGGGCAGCGTAGGGCCGGGCCAGGGCAGGGCAGGGCTGGGCCTGCACATGGCAGACCTCATCCAGTTTGGTGCAGGGCTGCGCCTGGATACTGCACACTGGGCCACACTAATCTGGACACATTCACTCGGGTGGCGCTGATCTAGGTTCTGTGAGCTGAGCCAGGGTTGGGTCGTGACACAGTAGTCTAGGCTATGCTGGATGCCATGAGCTGAGGCAGGGCTGGGTCTGGACAGACTAAACCGGGCGATGCTGGCCTGGATGTCCATGAGCTATACCAGGGCTGCTGCTGCGCTTTTAAATGCGATTTTGACTGCTGCTGCTCCCCTCTTTTCCCTCCCACCCCTCGATTCCCAGCCCCCATCAACCTGCCGACGCTCCCCTCTACGCTGCCCCATGCTGCACCACCCCGACTCACCCCGCTTGTTCTCACAGAGCCTCGAGTTGGACCCAGTTCGCCTGGCACGCTTCCTGCGCCGCATCGAGGCCGGCTACCAGCCCAGCACACCCTACCACAATGCCATCCACGCTGCAGATGTGCTGCAGGTCAGGGTGGTGCGCAGCTGCTCGCTAAACAGGGTGTACCACCACCACCACCACCACTGATGTGATGTGACATCAGTGGCAGGGGGCTTGTCTGCTCCTCCAGTTTTGCTCCTTGTTGTTTGGAGGGTATGCCAGGCGGGATTGCATGGGCATGGTGTGCTGTTCATTACTCCCACTTGCCAACCTAAACCCCTACGACCCCTATAACCTGATGGGTAATGTGGGCTGGGTGCCTCTCCACTTCTCTAGCTTCGCTGTTGGTTGGAGGGGGCACAATTGCATTATTTGCCCATATCACCCAGGTTCATAGGCCTAAGTGACGTGACCCATGTTTAAAACTTTCTTATTCTCTAGCTGGACCTTACCTTACCCTTACAAGTTGAAAGGGTATGCCAGGCGGCTTCGCATGGACATGGCGTGCTGTACCCAACCATTACAAACTAACCCTTACCCCCCACACCCCTACAGCCCAGCTTGGGCATTGTATGCCAGTTCAGCCTTTGGCTGTGCCAATTCCGTGCTAGGTCAGATCTGTGCCTGGGACCTATCTTTGTTTGTTCACGTGTGGGCATTGGGTAGGGAATCTGGGTGAAAGATTTTTGACAGCTCAGCATAGGCACGGTATGCCAGTTTGAGCCTTTGGCTGTCCCCGTCAGTAGGATATGGAGCAGCGGTCATCCAGGCAGGCCTCCTCTCAGCCAGCTATTGGTGGGTGGCAATGGTAGGTACAGGCAGTATAGGGGTGCTAGGGGTGGTGTTGGTGGTGGTGTTACTATCATGGGCCATGCTGCTGTGCTGTGCTCATGCTGCTTCCTGTTCACTAATCCTGCTGCGGCTGCTGCCGCCGCTGCCGCTGCTGTTGGCTTGCAGACCCTGTACATTACACTCACCCACGGCGGCCTGACAAGCTGGCTCAACTCTCTCTCCCTGCTGGCCTGCCTGCTAGCAGCAGTGATGCATGACTTTGAACACGGCGGCCTCACCAACGACTGGCTGATCGCCACCTCGGACGTACTGGCTATAAGGTGCCATGCTGGCTGGCATTGCATGCCCATGGCCCATGCTCTCATATCAACAGGCTCTTACAACACAATGCTGGCTGGCATGCAGCCTGTGGCCTACGAGTGGCCTGTTGCCCATATTTAATCTCATCAGGGTTTCAAAACCCATCAATTGCTGGCTGACTGGGTTTTAATCTCTGTGTCTGCTGGCTGCCCTCAATGGCTGCTGGCTTGCCGCTTGGGTGCCAGGGTCCCAACTGCCAGAGACTGGCTGCTAGTGTCATCTTCATAAACATTGTCATTGCATGGCACTTGCTACATGGCTTCCCCGTGATGCTCATCGCACTGTCCAGTCACTATCATTACCATCAACATTACATGGCACTTGCCTGTTGGCGTTGCTGCAGCACACACATCCAGTAACCCTAGTCATGTGCTAGAGTGCTAGAGCGCCCCATCTGCTGCTAAGGGCCAGGGTTCAAGACCTTGTGACTATAAGCAAACTCAGTTGGCTAATTTTCCTGATTAACAGGTACAACGACCGCGCTCCCTTAGAAAACCACCACCTCGCGGCTGCCTTCACGCTGCTGCGCTGCGAAGACCTCAACTTTCTGTCGCACTTAACAAAGCCCGACTACATGCAGCTGCGCAAGGTCAGCGACAACAACCTTGAGAACTTGCCCTGATGCTCCTCTGCACACCACACCTGCTCCTTCTAGCTCCTTGCTATGTCATTGGGACATAGGGAGGCTGGTCGGGGTTACCTGCCTGCCTGCCAAGGGCAACTGGTTTGGCACATGCCCATGCCACACATGACATGAATTGGTGGGTGGAGCCTGGCACACCTGGCACTAGGTCTCTTCATTTGACCCAGTTTCCTTTCTGATATGCTGTGTGTTCGAAAACGCCATTTGACCTTTCACCATGTTTGACATGACTTCCCAGGTACAACTTGTGTCGACGACCACAAGCATCATTGGCAATGACCAGGGGCACCTTCCCTGAGAGGCATCTGGTCTTAGGGGTTCCTTTGTACCTTGTGCCACAACTTGTCAGACTAAGTTTGTGTACTGCTGGCAAGGGTGATGACGCTTTCCTTTAGAACTTAACATGTGGTAAAAATCATCCAACATGTGGTAAAAATCATACTAATACCGCAATTGGGCCTTTGTCACATGTATAGTTAACAAGCCACAAGGCTCCAAGGATCCTGGACGACATGTGTAGGAGTGCCTGCATGACCACATGTGTGACCATATGGAAAGGTGACACGTCCCCGTGTGTGTGTGTGTGTGTGTGTGTGTGGTAAGTACTTGAATCAAGCTTCTAATGTCTCAGGCATGTTTTGACCATGTCCTGAACGGCCAGGACATGGTCAAAGGGGTGGTGTGTATTGTCTCTGTGGAGTGACTGTATGGAGTGTCACATGGCATGGGCACCTTTCAACACCTTCAGGTGTTCATGCCTCACTTTTGCAGATGATCATAGATCTGGTGCTGGCCACAGACATGAAGTCCCACTTCAACCTGGTGAGCCCTAACAGCATACCACGCATGGCCATACCACTATTGTCATTCTGCCCGCAGCCGTCCTGCGTCTTCAGCAAGGCCAGAGGTGTTGCAGAGTGTGGTGCCAGTGGTGTGGAGGTACCAGTGTGCCTCACACTCACACTAACACTCATCCCCACACTCATATTCATATTCATATTCACACTAACACTCACACGCATAGACGCATACACACTCATACTCACCCCCGCCCTCACCCTCACCCTCACCCTCACCCTCACCCTCACCCTCACCCTCACCCTCACCCTCACCCTCACCCTCGCCCTCGCCCTCGCCCTCGCCCTCACCCTGGTGGTGGTCAGAGCCAGCGGTGTGCCCCCATGCAGGTGGGTCAGTTCAACACCATGCGACGCCAGCAAGGCGCGGCCACTCGAGCCGCCTCTGTCTCCAATGGCCACCCCAGCAGCCAGGGACCCTGCAGCCCAGCCCTGGCCTCCCAAGCCTCCATGCCCAGCCCTGCTGCCTCCATACGCTCTCAGCCCACCAACGTCATCACAGGGCAGGCCTGGGGCTCCGCCCCACAACAGGGTGGTGGTGCAGCCGCAGGCAGCCCCGCCAAGCCTGGCTTCTCTGGTCTGGGACATGGCCCACGTGGCCCACGCGGCAAGGGAGAGGCTCATCAGGTGATCCAGGGGCGCAAGAGAGGGGCTGGCTGGGCAAGAGGTAGCAAGGGCTAGGGGTATGAGGTAAGGGATAAGGCAAGGTACGGTAAGGTAGGATAGGGTAGGAAAAGGTAGGGTAAGGTAGGGTAAGGTAAGGGTGAGGTAAGGGTAAGGTAAGGGTGAGGTAAGGGTGAGGTAAGGGTAAGGTAAGGGTGAGGTAAGGGTAAGGTAGGGGGCCAGGGATAGGGCAAAGGTGAGGAGAGGCACAGTGGCAGCAGCAGTGTCAGTGACCTTCCATCTTTGTGTTAACAAGCCGGCTCGGCCACCGTGACATATAGCCGAAGTATTGACTACGATCAGGGCAGCAGGGCAACCAGGGCGCCGCATCAAGGTGACTACAGTGTTTTCGCATGATGACCAGGATGTTGGGCTGTGGCACCCGCAGGGGTTAGTGTTAGGGCTATTGTTAGGGTTAGTGGTTAACCCTTACCCTGGCCTATGGCACCCGCAGGGGAGTCCTGGCAGGAGAGGCCCTACACTCTCCTGGGGCCAGGTACCCTGCCCGCCCTGCCTGTCCCCCGCTCCTGGCAACACAGCGCCAGGGGGTGGCCTCCTGAACAGCAGTCGGAACACAGACCTCACGTGTGGCAGCGAGCTGTCCAGCCGCTGCAGCCCCCGCAGCGGCCAGTCCGCCCTGCTCACCATGGAGCCTATTGCCAGCGCTGGCCTGGCCCCACAGCAGGCAGGGCCAGGGGCGTCAGGGAGCAGCAGCGGCTGGCCACAGGCCTCCCCCCTCAGCAGCTGCAGCACCATGCCCCTAGTCTCCATGCCCACCAACCTCTCTAGCACGTCCCGCCTAGGAGCGGGCAGCAACCTGCAGCCAGCAGCCCTGGACGGGGATGAGGCTGGTGGTGATGGTGGTGGTGGCGGCGGTGGGCGGGAGGCTGGGTCAAGCAGCACTCGGGCTTTAAGGCGCCTGGAGGGCAGCTTCTCCATGCGCTCCACCAAGCGGTCCACTGCCGTCGGTGCAGCTGCCAAGGCGGCTGTGGGGGAAGGAGCAGGAGGAGCAGGAGCAGCAGCAGTGGGGGGTGGGTCTGATGGTGGAGAGGTCAAGCCCACTGGGAAGGGGCCGGCAGGTAGTGGGCACAGCTCAGTCCCTCACACGACCTCGGTGATGATGTCCATCATGGCGCTGGAGCAGCCCAATGACCCAGGGGTCACGGCGGCGCTGAGGCAGGTCAGGGCGTTCCAACCGACTGATGATGCGGAGAAGCTGCTGTGCCTTCAGGTGCGTGGCATAGGAAGAACCTGACCGACCCGACCCGACCCGACCCGACCCGACCTGACCTGACCTGACCTGACCTGACCCGACCTGACCCGACCTGACCTGACTTGACCCGACCCGACCGGTTTTGACGTGTGCTTGACCTGCTATGTGCAGCTGGCCCTCAAGGCCTCTGACCTAGGCCATGTGTGTGAGGGCCATGAGGTGCACCTCCAGTGGGTGGCCTGCCTGGAGGAGGAGTTTTTTAAACAGGTCAGTGCACCGCGCCAACAGCGCATGACTGGAGATCTAGATCTAGATCTAGATCTAGAGGAGGATCTTGGTCCAGAAGGGGATCTAGACCCAGATCTAGGTGATGGCTATGGCGACACCTGCCTCCTAGGGACCCTTCTCTTAGGGGCTCCCTCTAAGCAACGTGCTGTGGGTGCATGACTGGAGAAGAAGACCTGGGACTAGATCTAGATCCAGATTAAGATCTAGATCCTATAGAGACCTAAATCTAGAGGGAGATCTAGATCTAGAAGGGGATCGAGATCAAGATGTAGGCTACAGTGTTATTTGCCTCCTTGGGGCCCCCCCTCAGGGCGTGGGTGATGTGTCTGGCTCCTTGGGCCAATCATCATCAGCAGCAGCAGCATGGTCGTTTTTGTCATTTCAATTGGCAATGGCGGCGGTGGTGGTGGTGGTTGTGGCAGGGAGACAGAGAGAAGGCAGCGGGCTTGCCTGTCTCTCCCCTCTTTGACAGAGATCGACCCGGCATCACACGCTCCCAGGTGACTGCACACCCCACCCCCACCACCCACACCCCACCACCCCGACACCCCACACCCCACCACCCCACACCCCACCACCCCACATCAAACCACCCACACCAAACCGCCCACACACTCACCCACGTAGGTACACACATACACAGTAGCAGCCTTGGGACTGCCTTGCGGTGGTGGTGCTGACGCTGACGGCGACCCGTCCCGACCTCAGCTGGGAATGCCTGTCGGCATTGGAGCTGGGACTGGACCTTTGCCATAGCTCACCATGCGTGTGGCCATTTCTACACCAGCAGCAACAGCACCGACACACAGACCCAACACTCTATGACATAGACCCATCGGGAGGCCCCAGGGGCAGGGGGGTGTTCAGCGGGGTGCCCTCAGAGGCACGCCTCCACCAGACCTCTCACAATGTTGAGGAGCACCTGTTTATATTGTATTTGCCTGTCCTAATAAACTCCTAAATCTATCACTTCAAAATTCATAGTTTCTTTTCTACTCTTTGCACCCAACCCACCCCCCTTGTCCCCTCCTGACCTCTGCTGCTGCTCCCCTCCTCCTGACCTCTGCTGCTGCTCCCCTCCTCCTGACCTCTGCTGCTGCTCCCCTCCACTCATCGCCTCTTGGGCCATCAGGTGGGCTTCTTTGAGATCGTGGTGCTGCCGCTGTACCGAGCCTTTGCTGCGGCCTTCCCTGGCGCCTTTCCCCTGCTGCACGCTGCCAAGGACAACTACAGGTGCGGTGCGAGTGCCAGTGCCAGTGGCAGCGACTGCGCCAGTGCCGCGGTTTCGAAGGCAATCAAGGAGGGCAGGTCCTGCTGGGTTCCAAGCACCGTGAGTTAATGTAGAATGGAGGGAGGCTGGAGTGTGGCAGGGGATGGGTGCTGGATCCTTGTGCCTCTGGCCTTCCCTTTGCATGCGCAGGCAGCACCAGGCACCGGTTAGGGGTAGGGGTAGGGGTAGGCATGGTCCTCTGATGCACCGCCCTGTGCAACTAATTGTGATTCCTATCACATGGCTCGGCAAGCCGGGCCTCACTACTAGCACTAGTACCTCCCTCATCACCACTAGCTCCTCCCACAAAGACAAATCCAGACCCCTAACTAGGGGGGGTGTTTTGTCTGTGTACAGCTATGGCCCTCGGCAATAGCAGGCTGACCTCGCTGGTCTCGCTGACCCCTCGCTGACCACCAGCTGAGCCCCTAGCACCTATTAGGATGGACCTCTGACGGTACACCTCTGGCTCTAGACCTCTCTCGACACCTCCCTCACCCTCATACCGGGCACCACTACCCTGTGCTGTGGCCTTGGGTCTCGCCTTGAGCCTCATCTCCCTGATCTCCCTGTATAAGTGAACGATGACTATGTGAAGGACTAGACGGCACCTCCCTTATCAGCAGGTAGCAGGTTGTAGACCAGTTGCAGCATCACGCCTCACTGCCAATGATGCATCTGCAGGTACTGGCGGCAACAGCAAGAGCTGCAGCAGCAGCAGCAGTTGCAGCAGCAGCAGGCGTCCGAGCAGGAGCAGGAGAAGCAGCAGCAACAAGAGCGGCACTGAGCACTGCCGGCACTGAGCACACTTACCACCACAACCACGAACACCAACCAAGAGTTGCAACCACAGCAGTAAGGGGGTGAACGGGCACTGCGTCAGAACTGGCAGTCGCAGCTGTCGCCATGTTTTGCACGTGTCACACATGTGCAGCTGCAAGCCAGGCAAGTTGCCCAGCACTGACTGGCATGCAGCGGTGTGTACTTGCTTAGGCAAAGAAAACAAAATAGTTGGAACATGTTCTGCAAGGCTTGGGTTGGCTGCTAAACAAGCAATGGTGTGTGATGTGTCGAGGCATCATCAGTCCAGTCAGACAAGCATGCTCCACTGCCTATATGCCCAGGTGGCCACAGCAGGTGGTCACACTAGGTTGTCACACCATGGGGTGGTCACACCGTGCAACGTGATGTGTCTGTATGACAAGTACTTAGCGCGCATAGGTCGGGGAAGGCTATACATTAGCAGGTAGGTGTTAGTTACTAATGGTCGTGATCCTCAGGCGCAGTGAAGTGCAGTGCTATGTGCTGGTTGACACACCGCCACGGCTGGCAAGACACTGCTGGCTGCTGTGTCACGTGCCCCTGTTCATGTATGTGTTTGGGTGGCTGTGGTTGTTGTCTGTCGCTGCAAAGCCATGGATTGCAACAACACCGGTGCGGTGCCCCGCCTGCAGCTCTTTTGGGCACACCCCATTGAAGGCATGCTGATAGCCCGACAGCAACATGCCCCTGAGGGCCCACCGTAGGCAAAGAGGCGGAGACTGCCACGCTAGATTGAGTCTAAGCCCCGGCATTTAACTACAATGTGCAACCTGTACAACCTCCAAGCTTCACTCACCGCCCAGAATGAGTTGATAAATCTTTCATGTTCCCCCTCTCAGGCGTTCCCAACTACATGAAAACCACCCCCCTGTGATAGGAAGCCCGTATCTTCGCAGCCACTCAGTCAAAAATATATGTAAACAGTGCTTTGAACAGAGGAGACTCATAGCTACGAGATGGCAGACGCAGCAAAAACTATCTCGCTCTCAGCGGTGCTCAGTGCCTGCCCAAACTTTGACATTTGAATTCATGCGGTTTCGCCCCATGCGAGGCGCGCCGCACCAGCACGCTTCGCCACACTGTTGTGACTGGCACCTGCAACGCGCAGCAGCAGTCGGAACATGTTTTGCTTTTGGCATGTGGACGCGACGACGGCAGTCATGACAACTGGATACCATTATTAGCTTTTGGAGCTGCTGCTGGCGCTAGTGCATTACCGGCTGCTCTACTATGCATAACAAGGTGCTAGGTGCAGTACGTGGTGTTGTCTCACCTCGCTTTGCTGCCCTCGACTTGTTAGCTGCAGGTGCCTCACGCTTACGTGACGTGCTTGCCGTTGCCAGCTGTTGCTGCTGCTGAGGGGGTGCACCAGCAGGCACAGCCAGCTCAGGGGTGGTGCCTGCAGGTGTCAGCTGCTGCTGAGGGGGCGCAGCTGCGGCAAGCTTCCCACGGATGTGGGTGCACACGCAGATAGATATGCACCTGACCCTGGAGGTGGCGTCGAGCAACCCGTAGGGAGTGATTGGTAGCTGCCGCTCTGGATGCCACCTGCTGCAAAGCCGTATGCTCACCATGCAGGCCTTGGTGTGTTGCCTGCAGGTCGTCTAAGTCGCCCTGCAACCCATCCACGGTGCCCATGAGGGACTGCTCCACACCCCGCAGCCGCTGCACCTCAGCCTGCAGGTCACGGTTTGTCGCTTGTGCCGTACAAGCTGCAGCTTTGATGTTGTTAGGGCAATGCAGATAGCCAGCCCTTGGCGACTTGTTTAGTGCATAGAGATGAGCACTCTTGGCCTTGCTTAATTTCTTCTTCTTCATGGTTTGGGATCGAGAGGTGGCAGAGCGGGGCTACGGGCTTGGCTCGGTGGTCAGGGTGATGGGGGGTGATGGATACGGAGATGGGTGAAGGAGAGGTAGGGGGGAGATGGGTGAAGGAGAGGTAGGGGAGAGGTAGGAGGCGAGGAGAAGGAGAGTTAGGGGGCAGGAGGCTGATGGCAGGCTGGGAGGAGGGGCTACTGGGAGCTGGGCGGGGTAGACGAGGTTGGGAGGTGGTGGGTTAGGATGTGTTGGTGGTGGCCACGTGGCGGAGTGGTAAGCCAAGCTCAGTCGGCTCCTCGTGCACCTGTAGCCATCAGCATGTGTACCTTGTAAGCGGTATAACTTGTCACATACAAACCCAATGATTGAATTCCATAGTGCCATGGACGCGTTACCAGTATGCTACAAATGGTATGTGTGAGGTCAGGCTGTTTGTTCAATGGTGCAAAACATAAAGCGGATCATAGCTGGAGGGGGTGACTAGTCCCTACTGTGCCGCCCACCATTACAGCGATACAGCGCTGCCACACACAAACCCGGGTTCCTTCACATCCTCGCCAAGCGGCCTGCACCATCAGGAACCTCGCGCAGCCATGTTTGCCGGACTTCAGTGGTGTGCGCCACCGACATGTCGTGCATCGCTAACGGATAGCCAAGGACGTAGCTTACCGGTGTAGCTAACCACGGTCTGCGATTGGGACACATCCGGGGTCACATGTGGCTGCCCGCATCGAATGACTCCGATGGCAATTCCAGTCTTACAATAAACGCGCGTTATCGCATTGCAGCAGACGCAGCAAACGTTACATCAAATGATGGAGTAGATGGGTTGCAGTTGCATGAAGATTACCAACCCCATGTTGGGAACGCCTGACCCCCTCCCATTATCCCCCCTCCCCTGGGCCGGTCTCATCAGTTGGTGGCCCAACTCCAGTACAGGCTCGCATACTGCAACCCAGCCGCACAGTATCCCTAACGCCATTTTCGCCCGAACACCAACTCCTCCTTTAGTACAGGTCTACCCATGCTCCATCGTAGTAAATATACCTGCCGTCGTTTACTCCGTCGGGAAGCTCGTCGTAAAACCCGCTGTAGTTGCCGTGGACCTGCTGCCGCTTCTGAGCGCGACGCCTTCTGGCCGCAATCTTCCTGCGCTTGCTCGCGCCACCCCCTAGCTCAGCCGGGCCTGTGTGGCTTATCTCCTTCGTCTCATCGCGCACCCCATCCACCTCACCACGCGGCTGTCCCTCTGCCGATGTCGTTTTGCTCCTGCTGCACAGTTCGGCCACCTGCATCAGCGCAGACACCAGCAAGAGGCCGAGCGGCCACGGCCTAGGGTTTGCTTGCTGGCTTTCGAAGGGACGTGCTGATGGCTTCCTCGCATCACCTCAAGGCGTCTCGACGCGGTGAGCTGCGCTGAGCATGTGCTAAGAACTCCCGGCCCAGCGAACAACTGCCGTACGAGACGAAGGCGCAACCACGCTATCATTTAGCTTGTGCACAAGCCGCTTGCGCGTTTACAGCATAAATGAAGAGTCCTTCACGGTCGACTTCACGGATTCCACGCGCTACTTATAGTAGGTCACCCCGGCCGTTAGCCCCGCCAGCCCGTGCCAGGCCTGCGCATCGCATCACGCGCAAGTGGAAGGGAGCTGAGGCTATCGCGGTAACTCACGCGCGCTACAACTCGTCCCAGATCACCGCCCGCCACCAGGTCGAAAACAGAGATAGCGCAAACAAGCAGCGACCCACCTACAAGGGCAGGGTTCCGAGGCGCTCCGTGGCGTTCGTAGCTAAGTTCGCACCAAGGAGGCAGCCTCGTAGTGCGCCGCAGGCCATCGCAGAGCGCCGCGCTACCACGCCACGCCACTACACCACGAGACTGAGTTACGTCAAGTCGGTGCAAGTTGGGTGCATGGCACTGTTGTGTTTTTCGGCTCTATTGGGTTTCCCTATTGGCTCAATCTTTTCTATATTGGCTCAATTTCTGCTGCCGGTTCTGGTTGAAGGTGCCTGGCCTTGCATGTCATCTGCCCCGCCAATTCCCACTTCAGCCAACTGATCCTCCTCCATCTCTTGCTCCCAGCTCAGATGTTCAGCCTTGAGCAATGGCTTGTTCTGCGTTACCCTCTTGCCCTTCCACCCCAAGCACCCCCGTGCATACTCCTTCAGCACATGCACAGTCAAGGTCATGTAGGAGCTTGCAATGTGTGGTGCCCGTGCATGCAGAAGCTTCAAGCAATCAGCATCTTCCTCCTTGTCACTGGCAAGTGTCACACGTCCAAACATGGGGATGCTGCTCAGGGTAGATGCTCCATGACACATGCACTGCCCATGTGCCTCACATACACACATGCAGTCTCAGTCATCATGGGCGCAACCCCATCTGCAAGGAAGAACATTGCATGCATGGCCAGTGACTCAGAGATGGTGCGCAGCAGCCTGTGGGCATCAGGGTCAGGCTTAGCACACTGCTCAATCTCCTCATCCTTCGGCACCAAACACTACCGCCACTGCACGCTCCCCCTAGTCTGATGCGCAACACTGACAGCTAGTTGTGCAACAGGCACCACACACTTTGCATTATGCACACCTGCCAGCTGTTGAGCCTTGCATTTGGCACTGAGATCTGAGTGATCAGCCAAGACTCTGGCTGCCATGCTGTGCTTGAATACCCCTCCCTCAGAGTCATGGCGGCCGTTAAAATGAGATGTGGCCCCATACGACCACCACACTGACACCCTGTACCTCATGGCCATGCGCCGGTGCAGCTGTAATGCCACTATGTCTTCGAACTGGGCTGCGCACCCATCTGACCACATGCACCCTGCAACTACGGCTGGTCCATGGTCAGCTGCTGGGCACCCTGCAACTGCTGCTGGTCCAAGTTCAGCTGCTGCTGGGCGCCCTGGCCAAGGCAGCTACGTGGGTGCTTGGGGCCCCAGCATGTGCTGGCATCCCCGCTTGACTGTTGTGGTGTTGCAAGGGCTGTTTTAGGGGCTGAAAGCCAGGTGCCTAATGCACAACGAAGGTTCCTGCCACAACGGAGGTTCACGCCACTGTCACTGCCTACCCGCATGTCCACAGTCCGCAGGCATGGCGGGCATGGCGGGCATGGCGGGCGATCTGGGAGGCTTCACGGCAAAAGTTTTAGCGCACGTGAGTTAACACAATAGCCTCAGCTCCCCTCCACTAGCGCCTGGTGCGATGCGTAGGCCTGGCACGGGTTGGCGGGGCCAACGGCCGGGATGACCAGTAGGAAAACACTTCCCCTACCCCACCCTCCCACCCTCCCCATTGACATGACATGTGCAGCAGTCAGATGTAACCGCCCCGCCCTGCCCCGGCCCATCCGCCCCGCCAATTTTTCTGCCTATGCGTGGTACACATCGCCTGTCAGGCTGATTATGAAGGTGTGAAATGATGGTGTACAAACGTGTCTTGTGAGTGGTTGCAGGGGCTGAAAATACTAGACTGCTTTGCTAGATGACACCGTCAACCATTTGGCTGCATTGAGCCAGGATGACAAAAACGACTTGTGGGTCTGGCAGCTGCAATGGGGCCTTGAAGCTAATGGGAGAATTGTTGTAGAGGGAGGTGTGCCAAGGCCATGGATAAGGAGCTCTTTACGTCAGCTGGTGGAAAACTGGCCAATTGAGAAAAAAATGGCTCTGGTGGTCAAAACGCCGCTGCATTGCAGCCATGTCGAGTTTCTTTGTGTTCCCTAGTTGGGCATCACGGTGAGCTCCTTGCCATGCCACGTTGTTGCTGCAGCCGCTGCATGGGCCACCGTCCCATTCTGGAGAGCTTGATGTGATTGCCAGGTAAGACCCCAAGGCATACACCAAGGATGCCATTGCCACAAGGCTTGGTGCGCCCATGTGGGCCTCATCCTTGTCCATGTCGTCGTCCATATGGGCCATGTCCTTGTCCATGTGGGCCTCGTCCTTGTGGGGCTTGTCCTTGGCTGGCAGCTCCAGCAGCCCATGCAGATCAGGCCGCATGTGACTGATTGACACTGTGGATAATCAACATGGAGCCAGCTATGTGTGTTGACCATGTGTACTGCACCCATGAGTTCAGGTGACGGCCATGCGCTGAAGCTTGTGATGGAGGGTTTGCAGGGTAGGGCTGTTTAGAAGCTGCGCTGGGTGTCTTTGAAGCTGGCTGCGTCCCCAACACTGATGATGGCCCCCAGCGCGCCGGGGCTGGGCACCAGGTTCCACCCAAAATGCACTGCGTACTTGAAGCCCTTTGTGGTGTACCCCAGCTGTGAGCCTGACCTGCAGCACACAGCAGCTTTTTGACTC
>JASKMD010000016.1:263923-356423 GCA_030144725.1 Haematococcus lacustris
GGTCCTCCTGCCGTTGCTGGCAGTGGCGGCATATCTCATCATCTGCCTCGGAGCATTCAAACTTGCGTGCTCCTGCAGCCACCCATGATGATGCCTTGGCCAAAGCAAGCACCCTGCCTTAGCCGGCTGCCCTTGTATGACCGGCCGCCTCCCCCCTCGACATGTTTGCCAACCTAGTCGCCACCCTTGCCTGTCTGGTGAGCCCAGCCTTTGCCCCAGCCGTGCCCAGGGTTGCGGCCTGGGGAAGGCCCAAAGGTAGACAGCTTGCGAGGTCTCTCAGGTAGTCGCTTCTCAATCACTGCCGCTTGACGATCGAGAGACATCTGGAAGCGTTGTTGATTGTGAATAAGGAGCTCGCGGTGCCGCTTAGCAGCCGCGTCGGCGGCACTGATGCCCTGGGACCACAAACTGGTCCATTGCTGGCACATTCGTCAATGTCAACTTATTGTTTGACACATCCCGAAGGACAAAAAAATACATTGTTTACTCTCTCCCGGTTTACGATTAAACACATTTTCATAATTCGGGTGTGCTTGTAGCCAATATGCCGCCAATCTTAATAGTGAAATGGGTAGGTAGAGTCAAAGTAACAAGGCAGGTGGCGGCTGGCACATTACATTATGAAGTGACTCACAGGACATTTAGGGGGATTGCCAGTGGGTGGTGCGAACACATTCAACACATGCAAACACATTTATTCAGGAGCCACCCTCACCCCACCCCACCCCACCCCACCCCACCCCACCCCACCCCACCCCACCCCACCCCACCCCACCCCACCCCACCCCACCCCACCCCACCCCACCCCACCCCACCCCACCCCACCCCACCCCACCCCACCCCACCCCACCCCACCCCACCCCACCCCACCCCACCCCACCCCACCCCACCCCACCCCACCCCACCCCACCCCCACCCCACCCCACCCCACCCCACCCCACCCCACCCCACCCCACCCCACCCCACCCCACCCCACCCCACCCCACCCCACCCCACCCCACCCCACCCCACCCCACCCCACCCCACCCCACCCCACCCCACCCCACCCCACCCCACCCCACCCCACCCCACCCCACCCCACCCCACCCCACCCCACCCCACCCCACCCCACCCCACCCCACCCCACCCCACCCCACCCCACCCCACCCCACCCTTGCACGCAGGCTGGCCTTGGTGCTTGACCCAGACTGCTCCTACCGCCTGTCATTGGGCCTGGGCCTGGCGTCACACTTCGTGCCCACGCTGGTCACACATCTGACCGCCACCTGGCTGACAGTGCAGGTGAGCTGTAAGGGAGGCGCAGCAGGGTGTGAGGGCAGGGAGGAGGAGGGCAGAAAGGGGGCAGGGATGGGGGTGGGAACAGGGCGAGGGAGGGGAGGGAAGGAGGGGAGGAGGGGAGGAGGGGAGGAGGGGAGGAGGGGAGGAGGGGAGGAGGGGAGGAGGGGAGGAGGGGAGGAGGGGAGGAGGGGAGGAGGGGAGGAGGGGAGGAGGGGAGGAGGGGAGGAGGGGAGGAGGGGAGGAGGGGAGGAGGGGAGGAGGGGTGGAGGGGAGGAGGGGAGGAGGGGAGGAGGGGAGGAGGGGAGGAGGGGAGGAGGGGAGGAGGGGAGGAGGGGAGGAGGGGAGGAGGGGAGGAGGGGAGGAGGGGAGGAGGGGAGGAGGGGAGGAGGGGAGGGGGGAGGGGGAGGAGGGGAGGAGGAGGGGGAGGAGGGGTGGAGGGGAGGAGGGAAGGAGGGGAAGGAGGGGGAGGAGGGGAGGAGGGGAGGAGGGGAGGAGGGGAGGAGGGGAGGAGGGGAGGAGGGGAGGAGGGGAGGAGGGGAGGAGGGGGAGGAGGGCATGGCATGTGGACCAGAGCATGCCATGTGTGGAGAGGGAAACAAATAGGCAAACAGAGGCTGTAAGGGAGGGTAATGGGGCTGACCGGGCGCATGTTCGGTGTTCAATCACATGCATGCATGCATGCATGCATCCAGGTGCACCTCACACCTTATGTCCTCCCTTCCTGCCGGCCATGTATGCCTGCAGGCCCTGCTGCTGCTGGCTCTGGCCTGGGTCTGGCCTGCCTGCTCATGCAGCTTGTCATTGAGTGGCCAGCCATCTGCATATGCTTTGCACCAAGGGCCAGGTGGGCACGGGCAGGGGCAGGGGCAGGGGCAGGGGCAGGGGCAGGGGCAGGGGCAGGGGCAGGGGCAGGGGCAGGGGCAGGGGCAGGGGCAGGGGCAGGGGCAGGGGCAGGGGCAGGGGCATTCGTTCATTTTCTGCCGGCATGTCTCAGGTTCAGGACCGTCAAGTGTAAAGCTGTACTGGTGGCCCCAGCTCAGCTAGTGCTGGTGTGGAAAGCACATGGTGGTGGGGAGCACATCTCATGAGTCTCGTGTGCTGCACGTCAGGTACTGCATGCCAGGGAGGGCTTGTTAGGGTGCAAGGCAGGTTGGAATGGCGATCCTCATGGTTGACACTTGCTAGTGGTAGGAGTTGGATGACACTATGGCGACCATGAATATCATTACCGCTGAGAACACACACTGACTCTCACAACGACACTTACAAAACGGGGTGAACAATGTTAATGCACATACCGTACTCCCTCTTTTGTTTCAAGAGGCCCCAGAGTTTTGCGGATGCGGGTGCTTACAAATAGTACAGACAGCCATCCCTAGCACAACATGTCAATCCTCCATGGTTTTACACACTTCTTGCACAGGTCACCAAGTCAAGCCACCCGGTCACCAAGTCTCAGCCATTGTGCAAGGGTATTGTCACTGTGCACCAAGTCACCATCTGGACTTTACACTAGATAGGGCACTGACCCCCCCCCCCATCAAGTCATGGTGCTCCTGTGGCTGCTTGCTATGCCGGCATATCTCTTCATCCTCCTCTGAACACTCAAGCCTGCGTGCCCTAACAGTCACCCATGCCGCAGCCTTGGCCAAGGCAAGCACCCCAGTTAGCTGACTTGGTGCGGCCAGCCTCCCGAGCCAGTCCCCACGCTTCTCGACAGCCGCATCTTCACAGTTGAGAGCCCTTTGATGCAGCACTTCATCGTGTTGGTCAACCTAGCGTAGCAGATTTTCGGCTGCGTCGTCGGCACTGATGCCACGGATCACGAAGCGCTCCATCGCAGGACCATTGACGCAGTCAAACATCACATTGTTTACTCGTTCGCGGTTCAGTCAAACATTACATTGTTTGCTCGTTCCCGGTTTCGCAAGGCCCCATAAACGGTAAACATTCCTCTTTTCACATCTGACAAGGTCACACTGGCACAGGGCCACCTAGAGGTAAACATGTGTAGCGCTATATGTAATATAATATAATAATCACACTAATCTTTTCGAGTTTTAGGTACACATGAATAGCAACAGCGCTGAAGATGCATGCTAACATGCCCCTGTCTCTCTGTCCTGCCCGTTTCCACGCAGCTCCATCACCAAGGCAGCAGCAGCAGCAGCAGCAACAGCAGGGCCTGCAGGCACCAGGAGAGGATACTGGCAGGCTGCCCCCCTTGCGCCCCCCCTCCCCCTCCTCCTCCCTGCTGCGGGGGCCGTTGCTCCTGGCAGGTCTGCTGCTGGCTGCCTGCTGGCTGCCACACGTCAAGGAGGGCGGCCCCTGGCCCTGGCCCTCTGCAGGGCTGCCGCTGCTGGGGCTGGGGTCAGGGGGGGCCCCTAGCGGCCTCGAGGGCCAGCTGCTGGGGGGCTGGGGGGACAGGGGGTCACCAGGGGGGTGGCAATGGCTGCAACTTGTGAAGTCGCTGCTGATGGGGGGCTTCAGGGGGCAGGGGGAGGGGGAAGGGGGTACGGGGAGGGGAAGCCAGCTGGGGTGGGACCTGCTGGCGGGGTGCCTGCAGGGTCCTAGCATGGCTGAGTGGCTGCTGCTGCTGCTACCAGCGGCCTGCCTGGCTGTGGCAGCTGTGCATGCAGTGCTGTGCTTGCTAGGTTGGGGCATGGGCCAAGGGCTGAGGTGGGTGCATGGGGTGCATGGGCTAAGGCTGGTAATGACCATGGGGTCACCAAGCAGCAGCAGCAGCAGCAGCATGTCAGCAGGAGGCAGGCGTGGTGACCCTGGCTTTAGGGCAAACCCAGCGCCAGCCCCCTTCCCCACCGCCCTGCCCACCCCTACCTCCACCCTTCCTCACGCCCTTACCCACGACTCTACCCTCCCCCAGGTTCCCTCCCCCTCCCCGCCCTCAGCCCCTGCCCCTACCCCTGCCCCCTGGCGCCAGCTCCTCTTTCCCCTCAGCCTGGCTGTAGCAGCCTCCCTGCACCTGGCCCTGGGTCTGGCCATCGCCTGGCTGGCCCTGGTCCTCCAAGCCTACCGCCCCTCCCGCACCGCTCATGGCAGCTCTGGGGGTGACCGGGCGGCTGTGACCCGCAGCAGGGGCAGCGAGGCAGCAGGGTCTGGCGCAGAGCAGGGTGCAGCAGGTGGGGGCCGGGCTGGATCCCTGACACCCACTAGACAAAGCACTGAAGCTCCAGGGCAAGCTTCAGGGCAGAGTACAAGCCCTGCGGCAGCGGTGGCAGCAGCAAGGGGAGGAAGAGGAGGTGGAGCAGCAGAGGCAGCAGGAACGGTAGCAGCAGCAGCAGCAGCAGCAGGAGGAGGAGGAGGAAGTGCCATAGGAGGGCCAGCAGACCCTGCAGACAACACATCAACCTGCTCCAGCTCAATGTCCCTGCTGCCTGGGGCGCCTCAACTGGGCTGCTTGCTCCTCACCTTTTCCCTCGCTGCTACTGCCATCTCCGCCGTAGCCACAGCCCACCATGTAGCCACTTGTTGGACAGCTGGGCAGCAGCTGCATGCACCTGGTCCAACCAACAACCACCTGGGCCCACACCCGGCCAACACCACCTTCTGGGCAGCTGCCACCTTCCGGGCAGCTGACGCCAGGCATTGGGTGGCCCATGCAGCCAGGAGGTTGGCAGCATGCAGTCAGGGAGCGGAGTGGGGTATGCAGCTGGCAGGGGTAGATGCACAGCAAATGGAGGCTGCAGTGCTGGCCCTGACCCTGGTGCTGTCAGCAGCAAAAACGTGGACAACCAGACAGGTGGGTTGGTGTCTGTCTGTCTGGGTTTCTGGGGCTTCTGGGTTAAATAAAACTGCAACTGAACCAGCATCTGGATTTGAACCTGGGTTGCTAGGCTTGTGACCCGGTGGGAGTATGCATGGGGTGGTGATCACTCATGTGCTGCATGTGCTACACAACACCATCCCTGGGGAACTATGAGGTAGTATGCGAGGGCATATGCAAGGCGTATGCAAGCTTTACAGCACCGGCGGCAGGGCCACTGTCGCACTGTTGGGAACAACACTCGCTCATATGCAGCACCCAGCCCCCAGAAAGGAGGGGAACAGGGGCCAGGGTCTTAGCCCTTGGCTTACCTGGCACACGCTACCATATGTGCACGCCCTTCTGCACGGTATGCACGGGTGGATGTACACTCATGTGCTTCACCTGCCCCACATGTTCACCCATGGCGCTGTAAGCATGACATGTCATCATGGTGATGGTGATGGGGAGGTGGGAGACGCTAGCAAGCAAGGAAGAAGTGGCTCGCTTGACTGGCTCATGCTGGCTGGCCGGCTGACATGTCAACTATTGTTCAAAGAGTGAAAGGAAGGTCGTCGTTGCAACAAGCGTGGGTTTAACAAGCGGGGAGGGTGGCTCTGGTGGCTCCCCCAGCCAGACTCACCGCCCTGTGTTGTGCCCCGCTGCTCTCAGGGACGCTTTGATGGAAGCTGCTCTTCAAGCCCCTCTAGACCAGAACATGCCCAGGCCGCCAGGCAAGGTGTCCTAAACTGGCAAGCTGTCCTAAACAGGCTCCAGGAGGCTTCCCAGTTGCTGTTAATGGCCACAGCCAGGTGCGACCACGCTTGGCAGTCTGCAGCCAGGATGCGGGCTGGGCTGCTGGCCAGCCTGGCTGTCCTGGTGATCCTGGCGGTGCTGGGTGGAGCGCCCCAGCTCATGGCATGCGCAGTGCAGGCTGTGCAGGCAGCAGCCCTGCTGATCCCTGCCTTGTTGCTCTAGTCAAGCCATTAAGGCGGCAGAGGTCGCTGGACAGAGGTCCTGCGGTCCAGCAGCAGTGAGGCTGCTGCTGGTCAACACTGTAGGGTTCAACATCGTGCCTTGGGTGTGTTGTCAGGCAGCAGTGTGGTCGTGGTTGTGGGCAGTGCGGGTGGTGCGGCGTCAGTGTTCCTGTTGAGGCAAAAGGGCGGGTGTAGAGCGGAACAATTCTGACCGTTTTCCCTCGTGGGTCCGTAGTGGGTCCAAGGCCAATGGTCAAACCTGCTTGGCAAACTTGACTGGCACTCCTGCAAATTAAGGGATGGCTGGCTTGGAAAACTTGGGAGTTAAGGTCCGGAGTGTGGCAAGCAACAGCACGCGGTGAATGTACGCGCCACCCAAAGCAGAAGGGTTTAGGAGCAAAGGAGGTGGGGAAGGAGGAGAAGGGGGGCAGGGCGGCAGAGAAGGGGTGAGGAGCATGGGAAAGGGCAGTGTACTTGTATACGCCACCCAAAGCCTAACATGCCTTGACTGCTGGCAGTCTTCAGTCATGTTGTCGGCCTGCATCAACAGCAGCAGCGAGTTTTGCCCTCGCTGAAAGCCCCGCCTACCTGCCCCGCCACATACTGCCAGTGGGGAGGCTGATGTAGCTGGTCCCTCTGACCTCTGGCCACCATTGACCCTGCAGACGCCTGCAGACACCCTGCAGACGGCGGACAAGGCGACGGTGGAGGCGGTGCCACTGCCTGCTGGCTGGGCTGATGCTAGGGGTGCCAGTTAGTGCTGCTGGTCATGTCTGGTAGTGCTGGTAGAGCAGTTGAGGTAGTGCTGGTAGAGAAGTTCTCACTGCCTGGGTATATAAGCTGTAACTTGCACATGTGACGTGTGTTCTCCTTCTCATGCTGCTCAAGCGCTGCAAAGGACGCCTGTTGGACGGTGCTCCTCCTCTGGAGGTGCTTCGTGAGGCTTGGGAGGGTTGTGAGCTGCTTGCTTAGGCTGCTTATGGGTGTTTGGGTGGAGGTGGGCAGCTGAAGTGCTGAGGTCCCGGGGGGCGGGCGGGTTCTATGGGGTGGTATATTGCGGGCGAACGGTGGCTCAGAATAACAATACTATGCCAGAATATCTTTCGCATGCAGCTAAAAATGTAGCATACGTACCGCTTGCCGTAGCCTAGCAAACCGGAAGGTGTCTTTCGTCTCTCTTTCTCTTGTCTCACGTAGTCACAGCCCTGGTTACAGCCAGGCTTGTGAATCTTCAGAATTTCAGTTTTTCAGATTTTCATTTTTCAATGAAAATGAAAGTGTTTCATGTGAAAATTTGAAATAGTTTCATCTTCAGTGAAACTGAGCGGATGCCGCTGGTCCTCAGCCTATCCTTTTAAACGCGGCTTGTTTGTAGGCCTGCACTGCTTGAAATGCAGAAATACAACGCTGGGTACAACGCGTCAACAGCAGCTGTACTGCTGCCACCGAACTCTGCAATCCTGCAACTTTGTCTATCAGTAGCATTCATCGGTCAGTCGGTACAATTCGTTACGACAACCCTAGTGTTCGGCAAAGGTGCTTACGTCGGTGATGTGGAGGCGGTTGTGGAGATAGCCAGACCTCCACAACCGCCTCAACGTTGTACCTCGATATGAGCACGACACCAACACCGTGGACGACGTGGGCAAGAAGCTAGAGACAAGCTTTGCAAACAGCCTCACCGAGTTGTTCCCCCGCAGGCTTGAGCAAGCGGTGGCTCTGGCTGGAGCCAAGGTCATCGCTGGCTCACACGAGCACCAGCGCCGCTTTGGGCTGCCGGAGGATGGCAGTCCAGCCTGGATTGAGCGTCAGCGCAGCTGGGTGTCAAGGAGTGTGCAAGGGAAGGAGGTGACCTGGCTACAGGGTCAGGGTCAGGGTGAGGGTGGGGTGGTGCCTACTGTTGCCATGCAGGATGAGGTAGCCAGGCAGCGGAGGTTGCTGGGGCTGGGTCAGGGGGAGGTGGTGGACAAGCCTGGCTGGAGAGGGGGGTCAACAGGGGCAGCCTGCTGCGCCATGCGGTGGACAATAGCAGGCGGCTGGAGGCAGCCCACGTCAGCTGGCAGGCGGACTGAGCGGTCTGGCAGGCACTTGGGGGGCAGCGCAACACCAGGCCCTTCCGCCCCCCCTCCCCCTTTGCACTCACACCCGGCTGCAGCTGCAAGGCTCATCACATCAAGCTGGACACCCATGCCATATATGGCTTGATGCGTATTGCTGGCATGCTTCTAGCAGACATCACCTCCTTGCCCAAATTCAGGAGTGGTGTGGCCGTGCCCGAGGACAGTGAGGTGAGTGATCATTGAGTATCATGCTCAGGTCAGCCACTGCTTTGATTGTGGCAGGTTGCTGGTGGCAGATTGTTTGAGACAAATTGCTTGTGGCAAATTGCTTGTGGTCTTTGGGTGATTACAAGTGTCGAGGTGCTTGATGTTGGCTGCAGGTGGCCAACCGGTGGAACGCGTTTCTGCCCAACCTCGCAGCCGTCCAGCCCAACGTCGGGCTAAAATTCGCGCAGCGGGTACACACTGCCAGAATCGAGAATAGCTTGATGTTCACGCGCCCCAAGCCGGCATAGCCGCCCGACAAGCTGCTTTGCATGGGCAAGGAGGAGGGCGCAGTCAACCCGCTGGCGCATCTGGACGCCGATTGGCTGGGCTGCAACCCCGGGAAGACGAATATGGTGACAGTGGCCCACGAGGAGCGGTACCCCTCCGGCTCTGTGAAATCCGTGTGGCAATGCAGCCTGACTGCGGGGCAGTACTACCGGCAGAAGGGCATTACGGAACACGCCAAGGAGTCCAAGGTTTGGATGGCCGGCATCCAACCCAAACACAATGTGCTGTCGCAAGTCACCAACTACACCGCCTCGCTGCGGCTCACAATGTTTGTCTTTGTCATGACCTGACCTGTGCTCACAATGTGTCTCTCCTTGTGTGCCTTGGCTGCAGACTGTGACGGGTGCCATGGTACGCTGCAACTCGGCTGCCACAGGTCGCCCCCTGGCCCTGGCCTATGGGGCAACAGCCTTTAGCGGCAGCGGCACCATTGGCAGCAAGGGTGTGACTGTCAAGCAGATGCTACGGGAGGCATGCAAGCAGTTTCCTGGGCATGTGGTATTGGTGCATGAGTTTCGTACTTCAGCTGAGAGACATCAGGTGCATTTGCATTGCATGAATGGAGTCACACACACACACACACACACACATCTCACACACCAGCCTAGACCGTGCCCTGCACCGTTTAGACTAAACATGACTTGACTTCACACTTGGCTTGGCAAGAAAGGATCTTACAAATAAACAATGATATATGTTGCCTTGCAGGTGGTTGTACCCGGTGCGCAGCATGGCGAAGCGGTCTCGGATCCGGGGCTTAAGGTGCTTTACAAGCAATGTCATCAAGCGCAGGTTCTTCGACCGAGACGTGTCAGCCGCGCTGCACATCCGCCGCATTGCAGCCGGGTCAGGCCGCCCACGCGAGCTCAGCAGCTGGCTGGGCCGCCCCGCCATGCCTAACCCAGGCAGACCAGGCCAGGAGTGGGTGCAAGTGCGCGGCACCAGCGGTAGCGGGAGTGTCATATGTGTCATGCCACGAGCCAAGCAAAGAAGCAAACAAGCTGATTGCCCCTTACAAAGGGGATGTGTGTGCGCGAGAGTCATGAATAGGGTAGGGCTCTAGCGAATAGGTCAGGGATACGTAGGGTACACACACCGTTCTCTCACTGCTGTGGAGAAGTGTAGGGGCTCCACAGGAGGATAGGGATACAGGTATGTAGATATATCCATTCAGATATATCTACTGTCATACAAGTAGTTGTATGGCAGGCCTTGGGCTCAATGACTTACTTTTTTAAAAAAGCACATTCCTGGGCTCGCCCTTTGCCTCCAACTAGTCACCACCACACATCACCCTTGCACCAGTGCACCCAGGGGCCGCACCCCAGGTGACCCACACCTGACCTGCTCCACTCAGGATGTCCCAACATGGGGTTGGTAATCTTCATGCAAATACTCTTTCAATACTGCACCGTTTCTGATAGCGTTGGTCACATTGGCACCTGCGAATTATTGCGCATCTACTGGCAAGCGGCGCGTTACCTCTTGCGAGTGAGGCCATGCCGGCGCAAGCGAGCGCGGATACACCTCAGCTGCTCACCATCGATTGTTCTAGTGGTATGTAGCGGCATCAGTGATGGAACTGCGCCTGCTATCGAGCCAGAAGTACAATCTCATTTCAGCCCGCCAGGCTTGCTTCACGAGCCTTTCATTGGTGCAGGCGGCGTCGGAAGACCATCGTTGGGCAAGAAATAGAGCGACATTGCAAGATACGCGTAGAATGTGCGTTTCTCTCTAGCCAGTCACACAGGAAAAGGGACCCCCTTGCACAAACTGGCATGTTGTGAGCTGACCACACTGAATATCTAGATTCTGGCTCTATTACTCTGTTCCTTACTCAACGACACAACTGTTGGAGAAGAAAGCATCGCATTTTGTTGAGCAGGCCTGTTGCAAATGACTTTGGCGCGACATGACTTTGCCTTGCAGTAATGACTAGCCTACTCCGACGGCCTGGACCCCGCCCCCTAGCACCCCTCGCATCCCCTCGCAACTCCTTGCTCCCCCAAACCCTCCCTGGCCTTCCATAGTCTTCCAACCTCCTCATACCCTCTTACACCCCCAGCCCCGCCCTCCCATCCTCCCTCCCACCCCCTCCCAGCCCCAGCCCCGCCCTCCCACCCTCACCCACCTCCTCCCACCCCCAGCCCTGCACTCCCAGCACCCCCAGCCCTGCTTGAGCTCATGTCCCTGCACCCCAGCCCTGCTTGAGCTCATGTCCATGCGTACCCACATCGATGCCATTGACGGCGTGGACGTGCTTGACTTTGCACAGCGGCTGCCAGAGCTACGCAAGGAAGTGCGGCGTGAGGAGGCAGCAGCAGCTATGGCTCGACGGATAGCAAAGGCGGAGATGAAAGCAGCAGCAGCAACTCATAGAGTGGGACAGGTGGTGGTTGATGTGGGGGACCATGAGGGGCAGCATAGACTGTCTGCAGCATATGCTCTGACCTATGATGGGCGCGACTACAGCCACACCACTGTCGAGGAGGCTGAGAAGCTATCTGTTAGGGAGTTGCAAGCTTACCTTCGCTTCCACCAGCTGGAGCTTATGAAGGGGTGGCTGAAGCCCAAGCTGAAGGGTCTTGTCATGGCCCATATCTGCAACACAGTAGCCGCCCTGCATGGCGATGAGCTGGAGGCAGCAACAGGTGCCGGTGCTGGTGCCGCCCTTGACCTGCTTACCCCTCCTGCTGCACCCCCCTGGCAGCAGCAGGCAGCTGGTGCTGGTGCTGCCCCTGGGCTGCCCACCCCTCCTGCTGCCCCCCCCTGGCAGCAGTAGGCAGCTGGTGCTAATGCCGCCCCTGACCTGCCCCCCCCTCCTGCTGCACCCCCCTGGCAGCAGCAGGCAGCTGGTGCTAGTGCTGCCCCTGGGTTGCCCACCCCTCCAGCTGAGCAGCAGGGGGTCAGGGCGGAGCTGGACACAAGCTGGACACGCAAGCGGAGGGCGGGCGGGAGGGATCGGACCCAACATGTCGAGCAAGGTAACCTAGCAATGGCCTACACACCTTGTGTGGCCTTACCGAGTGGCCAGGTAGTAGGTACTACTCACGAAGCGGTCAAGCAATGCAGCAGCCTTGTATACTTCCGAGCATGGGTGGAGGGGCGTCGTTACATCGGTTTGGCGTGCCATGTGCATTGTTTTGACTGCGGCGACTGTCCCTGACTGTTTGCAGAGGCTACTGGGCCACGTCGGTCGCGGCGGTCGGTCGCGGCGAGGCCCGCATGAGCAAAACTGGCATGAATTTGAATGTCAAGATTTGAGCCGCCATAACACTCAGCACACTGCACAATATTTTATTGTTACAAGCTGCACCGCATAGCTGACAGAGTCCTCTATCCAGGGATGTGCGAAACATAAATAGAAACCACGTGGCTGAGACGCGGCGTCGTTTTGATTACCGGGGGTCGGTTTCCTATCATTTCCTGTCATTTTTTGCTAGTTGGGGTCGCCTGAGCTCCACTCCCCCTCTCATAACTTTGCAACCACTTGGCGGATGGCTGTCAAACAATGTCAAACAGGTACTCTGCGGCCACACAGCAACAACTGGTCAGCTGGCATGCAGCCTTAACACTGCCCCGCAATGCGGGCTGCTGGACACATTGAGGCGTAACTATGACTATTTGTTTTTATTTAGTTAATGTGCAGCGTACTTGCACATGCCTTAAGTCCCGCGCTCATAGTCACCCTACAAATTTTAATCCGTACAGCCCTCATGCAGCACCAAAATAAAGCACGACTAAACGTCCGGGCAGCTGCAAGGCCGACGGTTTCATGCGCCTCACCTCCTTAATGACTTACTCCGGGATAGTGCCGTTTGCTAAACATTGCGTGTGCACCCTTGACGCGTCGTTTCCATATTAACACGTTGGGAAATGAGCCTTACTGGGATGTCGTCGTTCTTGTCGCGCCAGATGAGCGTCTCCATCGGTGAGGTATCCAGAGTGCTCTTGTCGAGACAGGATGCCTAACTCTCTAGCTTAAAGCCCACGTCGTGCGCAGGGGGGCCTGACGAGGATTTCACGGGCAGCGAGATTGAGTACTCATCGACAGAGGGGGAATTCGTGGGCACAGCGGTGTGCATAGAGCAGGTGACCTTCTGCGGCAGTGCAGCGATGCCATGCTGACTCTGCACAATTCTTCGCTCGTGCATCGGAGCGGACTTGCACAGCTTCCATGCTGCAATTGCAGTCAAGCCGAACGCTGCCGACATTGCTGTTTACGTTCAGGTTGCTTTTGCAAGATTTAGTCACGTGTACAAGGTCTACTTCACGTCTGGGCCCATGGAGGGGGAGCTAGGAGCAGCCAAGATCCTGACGACTGGGTACTCCCACACTCATGACAAGGTGCCCAAACAAACATGCACGTAACCTGCCAGGACAGACAGCAAGAAGCGCGGTAGCATGATGGGACCCAGCAGATCAAGCAGGCAGTGCCAGGCACATGAGCCAGCTTGTCACTAAGCATGAGCCAGGTGGTCATGGCAGCCCCTGCACACAAGCTTACGGTGCACCAGGAGCTTAGCTGTTCCTCGCCGATCTATTGAGCTGGCCGGTCTGTAACAGCCTTTTGCTCACAGCCTTCTCCTCATCCAGGCTGTTGGACGCCAGTGGTCTGCTGGGGTTGTGTGCAGGCCCGGGTGCTGCTGGAGCAGCTGTACCAAAGGGAGGTGCGGGCGCTCAGCATGCTGAACCATCCCAACGTCATCAGGTGCGTCAGAGCACGCTGTGCCGCCCTCTGCCCCAGCCCAGCCGCAGCCCAGCCCCAGCCTAGCCCCAGCTTAGCCTGACCCAGCCACCAATATCATGAGCTATGCGCTGCCTGCTGCCTCCTGACGGCTGGGCTGTTAACACCTTCATGGGCTCAGCTGGGCTGCCAATACCCTCAGCTGGGCTGGGCTGCTAACACTCCCAGCTGGGCTGCCCAAACCCTGGACCTGCAGCCTTGTGGGTGTCATGTAAGGCCATGCAGGGCATGGCAGCAGCAGATGCAACAGGGCAGCTATTGTGCATGCCCCAGCCGGTGGGCTCGCTGACCTTGCATGCTCCAGCCGATGGTACCTGGTTGTGAGTGTAGCTGGCTGGAGTTGTGACGGGGTGTGGGGAGCCAGGCTGCTGTCTACGCCTAGATGGCTGGGTGCAGCTGGGTCCCAACCCTGACCTAAGCCCGACGTTGACCCGCCCTGTGCAGCTGGGAGGAAGCAGGCCAGCAAGCAGGAACGGTGGGTTCAGGTTGAAAGTAGCTAACCCTGACCCCAGCTGCCCAGTGCAGCCGCCCAGTGCAAGAGGGATGTGGCAGTCCAGCAACCAGGACCTGAGCAGGCAGGGCAGCCTGTAGGTCCAGTGCCGGGGCTGGGGTCAAGGCAGGTGTTGGGTGCTGTCAGCAGAGCTGGCAGTGGTCTGGGGCTGTGGCTGAGCGGGAGCTTGGGAGCTTGGACCTGGGTGCAGGGGCGGCCCTGTCAGGGTCAGCAAGACAGGGACCGCAATTGCTGGAGAGGCAGCAGTAGCTGAGGCAGTGACGGCGGCAGCATTGAAGGCAGCGGCTGCAGCACTTGCAGAAGCAGAGGAGGTAGCAGCATTCAAGGCAGCAGCAACAGAATCAATTGCAACACATGAGGGCACAGAAGGTGAAACAGCAACACAGTGGAAGGCAGGCTGCGCAGCAGAGGAGGAGACGCTGGGTACCTGGAAGCTCCATGTTGAGGTTCATCATCATCATGCCATGGCAGTTCGTGGTCGAATTGGACCCCACCTGTCTCCGGTGGGAGAGTAGCAAGGGCTCGCCCCAAGGCTGCTTCCCTCCCTTGATGCACCCCCGACGGCCAGGGCGTAGTCTTTCTCTCTTTCTTTCCAATTGGAAACCAGCAGCATTGCCGCGGCACATAAAGCTGAAGACTACACGGATTCAGGGTTGCTTGATGATGGAGCTGGGCTGTGGCATGCGGCATTAGGCCTCATGTGACAGTCTGCAGCCTGAGTAGTGTGGCAGTCACACATGTGACACCCAGGCGGCTCACCTCATGATTCTTCCTGGGACAGGCCGCAGTCTGAGCTGGCTGGTAGTGCGTGACGTCAGCAGTGGCAGTGGAAGCAGCTGCGGCAGCAGGTAGGGCAGCAGGGCAGAAGAAGGAGTGGTGCAGGCAGTAGCACCAGCCGCAGCGGCACAGCCAATGGCAGCAGTGCCTGATGTCAGTGCCTGATGGCAGTGGAAGCAGCTGTGGCAGCAGGGTGGGGGCAGCATGGCGGCGGCGGTAGCGCCACAGCGGCACAGCCAACTGCAGCAGTGCATGTGGCACCACCTGGCAGCAACAGCGACATTGGCAGGGCAAGTGGTGTGTGCTAAACCTGGCATCCCTGCTGCTCTGCTGTGCTGCTTCGAGTTGTCTGGTCCTGTGGCATGGCTATGGCAGCAAACGGACAGCCTGTCTCAGCTCAAGGCGCTGCTACCTGCACGCTTGCTTGGATGGTTTGCTTGGCCATGTGCACGGCTGTTGCATGGGGTCTTACGTCTGATGCTGACTCCCAACCCAACGACCCTGGGCTGCATCAGAACCGGCACGTCTGATTGGGCAGAGCTAAGAGCCAGAGCTGGGCTTAGGGATCAGGCCCAGGCTGGAAATCAGGATTCCTGGTCAGGGCGCAGGGGCAAAGCTTGAGGTGAACCAAGTTTGGTTGCATGTGTCCCTGCAGGAAGGCAGGTGGGCTGGGTGGGCTCATCAGGGCCCAGAGCCAGAGCTGGGATTGGAGCTGATGCTCAGGCTTGAGCTGAAATGGAGTGAAACCGTTGTGGCTGAGGCTAGGGCTTGTGGTGGAACTGGGTCAAAGCTCAGGCTTAAGCTGGCGTAAGGTCCGGGATTTGACCTGGGGTGAGGGTGTCAGGCAAGGGACACATCTTGCTTGACTTGGTATGCAACAGCTTGTGTAAAGGGTGACCAGCGTATGGCGCTAAGCTGGCCTTTCCCACGTGCAGTTTGTTTGCCTAGATGGCCTGGTCAGAGGTCGTGGTCAGGGTGCAGGGGCAAAGCCTGAGATGCCCTTCAGAGGGTACTTGTGTGTTTGGATGTAAGAAGGCAGGGGGGCTGGGTAGGCGTATCAGGGATCTTGCGCCAGATGCAGGGGTGACCCTCAAGGTGGCGTGCTGGTGACTGTGTGAATGCAGGAGGGCAGGGGGCCTGGGTGGGCTCGTCAAGGCTCAGGGGGTCAGGGTGGAGGGATAGCCCCCAATGTAGCGTTGGCCGGGAGGGATATGGACATGTATGGGGCCTCCTGTAAGCTTCCATACATGTGAAAGCTGCCATACATGTGGAAGCTGCCATACATGTGGAAGCTGCCATACATGTGGAAGCTGCCATACCATTCCATACCAGAGTGGTGGGCTGGGTGGAAGTTCAGGGCTGCACCAGGCTTTGACACATGCTTCCCTCTCCCCTGCCCTCTCTCCTGCGCAGCTTGCTGGGTCTGGGCGAAGTGGAGGTGCTGGGCAGCAGCCGGCGGGTCATCATGCTGGAGTGGATGCATGGGGGCGACGCCCGCACGCTGCTGGACCAGGCCATGCGCCCCATGGACCCCCAGGCGGCAGACAGCCTCATCCTGCCCCTGGCGCTTGCGCTGGAAGCAGCACACAAGTGGGTGAGGAATTGGCGCTGTGATGGCAGCTGTGGTGAGATGAGGGGTGAGAGGGAAGTGGGGTGGTCCAGGGCTGCTGCTGTTAATGGGCTCTTAAGTGCACTGTGCTTGTACTGTCAATCATAAGGCTGCTTGGCCGCTCTCTCCCTACGGGGTTCTGAGACTGGTTTTGCAACTCACACTCATGGCTAGGTGCACATGAGTGATAGCGTCATGGCGATTGTGGGGAGGTGTGGGGTGATGAGGTAGGTATGAATTTAGAGTTCAGACATGCTCTGGAAGCATGGCATTGTCCCTCCCCAGCTTGAGGGACCAGCCCTGACGCATCCTGCTGCCAAGGTCCAGGGCCCGAGGAGGCTTAAGGGTCTGGCTAGCCACTTCAAGAGGTCCCGCTGTGCTCTGGGCAGAAGCATGGCCCTGCCCCTCCCCATCTTGATGTCCAGCATTCTCAATCAGGGCAGGGCACCCGGCAGACGAGGCTGTGCTGTGCTGACCAAGGGGGCTGTGCGGGTGAGGGAGGTGGCATGGGCAGGTTGGGGGCTCCAGCATAACCCCGACCCTCCTGGCACCTTGACAGGCAGGATGTAAGGCAGGATGACAGGCAGGATGTAAGGCAGGATGACAGGTAGGATGTAAGGCACCACCATGCACCATGCAACCCACCCTCACCCACCCTGCGGGGCCCCCCACACCCCACCCCACTCACCCCACCCCACTCACCCCACCCACCTACTCACCCCTGGGTTGCCTGCAGGGCGGGGTTTGTCCACCGGGACGTCAAGGCAGGCAATGCACTTCTGGACCATGGCGTGGGCAATGTGGGGCGTGGCACCAGCTCACAAGTCATGACAGAGGCACACGCATACACACCGCCACACACAACGCCATGTGGTGACCCTGACCTGACCTGACCTGACCTGACCTGACCTGACCTGACCTGACCTGACCTGACCTGACCTGACCTGACCTGACCTGACCTGACCTGACCTGACCTGACCTGACCTGACCTGACCTGACCTGACCTGACCTGACCTGACCTGACCTGACCTGACCTGACCTGACCTGACCTGACCTGACCTGACCTGACCTGACCTGACCTGACCTGACCTGACCTGACCTGACCTGACCTGACCTGACCTGACCTGACCTGACCTGACCTTGCAGCACTGATGGCTGGCCTGCAGGTGCGGCTGGCCGACTGGGGCATCAGTGTGCCGGTGGAGGAGGCGGCTTCGCGCATGAGCACCGGCGGCACCCGGGAGCGCATGCCGGGCTCTGTGGGTACAGAGTTCTGGTGTGCGCCTGAGATTGAGCGGGTGGGTGGCCCGACCTGGCCTGGACTGACACTGAGAGGCTGGGTGGGGGGCAGCAGGCGGGGAGCAGCAGCAGGTGGGGTAAGGAGTGGAGGGCCAGCCACCCGGAAGGTCACAAATGGTGCTGGTGGGCTAAAGTCTAGAGCTGTGTCTACAGCTGTGTCTGCAGGTGTGTCTAGGAGGGGAGGGCCATGCGGGGGCTCAGGTCTCAAGTTGCGCCAGTAGGTGCTGGGTTGCCGCCATTAGGACCGTGAGCTGCATATGCAGCAAGCTGTGGGTAGCAGGCAGGGAGCATGGTGGGAGGGGGTGAGAGTTGTAGATCCCCCTTCCCCTCACCCTCCTGCCTGCCTGCCTGCCTGCCTGCCTGCCTGCCTGCCTGCCTGCCTGCCTGCCTATCTGCCTGCCTATCTGCCCTCCTGCCCCTCACCCTCTTGCCTGCCCCTTCCCTTCCTGCCTGCCCGCCCTCCCGCTCTTTTCCCTCCTGCTTAACTGCCTGCCCTCCTGCCCCTTACCTTCCTGCCTGCCTGCCTGCCTGCCTGCCCTCCTGCTTTTTTCCCTCCTGCTTACCTGCCTGCCCTCCTGCCCCATACCTTCCTGCCTGCCTGCCTGCCTGCCTGCCCTCCCTCCCGCTCTTTTCCCTCCTGCTTGCTTGCCTGCCCCTCTGCCCCTTACCCTCTCGCCTGCCTGCCTGCTGCTTCCTCGCCAGGGCCTGCCTCACGGCTTTGCCTCTGACGTGTTTTCCCTGGCCATCACCTACATAGAGCTTGTAACGGGCAGCGACCCCAAGTACGACAACAGCATTCAAGGCGTGCGCACCCTGGCCCTGCCCAGCACTGGCTTCATCCCAGACTACCTGCCAGAAGTGAGTGCATGCAGCGGGGACAAGAGGAGCGAGGCAAAGAAGGAAGGCGGGCTGGGCAAGAGAAAGGGAAAGGGTGGGAAGGAGGATGGGAGGTGGGAGGGAGGGTGGGGAGGTGGGAGGGCAGGGCCTGGATTCGAGGTGGGGGAGGGGAGATGACGGCAGGCAAAGAGTGGGGGAAGGATTAAAGGGAGGGGTGGGGTAGAGGTGAAAGGCTGGTGATCAGGGCGCTTGCCTGCCATATTGCTTTCCCCACCCCTCCCCCAGCCCCAGCCCACAAAGCCAGGCCCAACCCCCTCACCCACACCCCTCCCCTGTCCGCCCTACCTGGCTGCCCAATGAATCCCCTCACCAATCGGCTGCCCGCCCCCTGATGTAGGACACCCAGCAGTGGCTGGCCTCCTGCCTGGCCGCTGACCCCGTGCTCCGCCCCTCCATCCCCGACCTGCTCTCCTTCCCCGCCTTCCAACGCATCGCCGCCCGCATGGCAGCCAGCAAAGCAGCCGAGCTGGAAGCCAGCGAGGCTGAGGGCGAAGAGGGAGTGGGAGAGGAGAGGGGTGGCCAAGGGAGTGCAGGGGGAGGGTGGGGTTCCGACTCCGACCTACCCCTCCTGGCCGGCTCCTGTCAGCCCTCCCTGCCTGTACCCAGCGTCCCAGTCAGCCCCCTTGCCTCCCTAGCACCCCCACACCCTCCCCTCACTGACGCTCCAGGCCCCCCTCCTTCACTCCTCCCACCCCAAACTGCCACCAGTGCTGTGCCTGGCCGTGGCCCCGGCCTGGCCACTGCTGCAGCCCTGCCTGGGGCTGTGCCAGCTGGGTCACAGGACAACAGCAGCACCACTAGTGCCAGCCACTGCCCTGACATCCTCCCTGCTGGAACAGGAGCGGGGCTGACCAGTGCAGGCGGCATGCTGGGAGCTGAGGTGGTGAAGGCAGGGAGTCTGGCGGCGGGTGCCGCTGCAACAGACCAAAGGCCCCAGGGGTGCCATGACCAGCCGCTGCTGTCGGTGTTTGCTGCAGTGCAGCAGCCCGGGCAGGTGTTGGCTGCCGCTCCCTGGGTTGTGGGTGGACATGGCCACGGACCTCCCCACCAGGCCAGCCCTGACCAGGGCGGCAAAGGTCACACTGTGGCGTCACACCCACGCAGATCCTCAAGAGACAAGCAGAGTCAGGAGCTGGGTAAAAACCCCAACCCCTGTGGAAGCAGCGGGCAGGCAGATGGCCAGGGGGAGTGGGTAGGGGGGGCAGGACTGCGGCCAAGGCAGGGGCAGGGGCAGGGCTCTCCACCCGCTGCCCCCCTGGCGCTCTCTCCCTCTCAGCTACACGCCTCGCTGCCCAGCCTGCCCTCTGAAGGCTTGGTCCCGGGAGGTCCACGGCGCCACGGATCCCTGGCAGGGGCAGAGCAGCAGGACCCACCCCACCCCATCACTGTGGGCCTGGGCCGGGGGGTGGGTTCTGACGCTGGCCTGGGCTCTGTCTCATCATCATCAGCAGCAGCAGCAAGGGGTGACGGGCAGCTGCCTGGTCAGCTGTCAGGCGCAAGGGTGGTGGAGGGAGCCAAGGCGGGGGCAGCAGATGGGGGCAGCAGGGCTGGGCTGGGACCTGTGGTGGTGGCGCAAGGGTGGGTGGGGGGGCATGGGGTAGGGGAGGGGGGGAGAGGGGGGAGGTGGGAGGGGCAGCCTCCAATCCCCTCACATGAGGCACACACTGTCAAGCCACTCGCTGGACACTGCAAAGGCACACAGCAGCCCCTGGTGCATGGCAGGGAGGAGGAGGAGGGGGAGGAGGAGGAGGTGGTGGCAGACCCGCTGCAGGGCCAGAAACGGCAGCAGTGCATGTCCCCAACACAACCCCCGGGCAGCTGCCTGAGCGGCAGCTGCAGTCTCAGCCAGAGCCAGAGCCAGGGGCCACCCCTCTGCTTTGAGGACAGGTGTTATGTTGACACACCTGGCCTGGACCCAGCTGCCACGCAGCTGCCTGCCTGCAGCCCAGCCGCTGTGAAGCCGGGTCAGGGCCTGGTGCTGGCAGAACCTGCAGGCAGAGCTTCGACACAACAGCAGCAGCCGCAGCAGCCATTCTGGCACAAGCAGCAGCAGCAGCTGCAGCAGCTGCAGCTTGCAAAGGAAAAGCATGAGCGGCACACGCGGCCGCAAGAGCAGCAGCAGCAGCAGCAGCAGAAGGCTGAGGTGCAGGCAGGGGCAGTCGAATCAGGGCAGCATGTGGGCATGCAAGTCAAGTCAGGGGAGCTAGGGGGAAGCTACCCTGCCTCTCACTCTGCCCCCTACCTTGATGACACCTGTGAGGCCCCTAGGGGTGGGAGGCAGGGCTGCAGCGGCTGCCAGTGCACTATCAGTTGAGCGCTATTGCTCTGCGGCCTGCCCACCTCACTGCCCATCTTCCCACACCTTCACAACTCAAGGAAGGAAGACTTAGGACCCGTGAAGTAAAGTGAGGGAGGGGGGTAGCATTGCGTGAGTCCCCTTGCTGCCCTTCCCACCATGTTCACAACCCAACGCATGTGGTTCCTTGTCAGGCAGCAGCTGGAGAGATGGCAGCAGCTGTAGCTGCAGCTGCTGAAGGGCTGCACAGTGTGGGCAACAAAGGGGGGGGCAGGATGTGTGATTAATAACACAAGAGTAGGCGCAAGTGAAACACATGCATCGCCATGTGCGTGCATGCATGCATGACACATCCATGCATGCATGTGGGAAGCAGTGCAGCTGCAAGGAAGGTAGTCTGCCAGCCCTTCAGGTCAGGCTACCCAAGCTGTTAGCCATGGTAGGGGGTTAGAGGGGGCCATGGACGCCTGTGCAGGGCCGTGCACACAGGACCTAGCTATTGCTTTGATCACAACTTGTAACACATCACCTTGCGCACCACCTTGCCGGCCATTGTGTCTTGACACAGCATTTGAATGCATACATGGATGGAGACAGAAGTGCTTGAACTGCCAGCTGCCAGGCTGCATAGCTACCTGGCATTAGGGGTACCCACATCCCAACTACAACTTGGCATTCGGAGAGCATGCAACACACACACACACACACACACACACACATGGGTGGCATGGTCAGAGGGTAGTTGTGTGCACGCTGCCGAGGCTGGCAGCCAGCAGGGCAGTGAATTCATAGAGATTGACGCACACATGTTCGCTTTCATGCTGGCGTAGCACATGGCGTAGCACATGGCGTCGAGTGACAGGCGTCTTGTAGGTGTTGCCAGGTAATCTTTCATTCCTTCGTGATCTTTCATTTCATTGTGTATAATGGATGGCTGGGACTATCAAAGCAACAATATAATGGCGGAGCTTAAGCTGTTATGACAACATGGCGGTTGAGGCTGGGTCGCGAGGAACGCTAAACTGGATCAGGGCGCAGCCGAGACAGCTGTGCAGCTCGAGCCCTGTCCTCGATACACTTGGTTCAACGTGAACAGCGCTTGGCGAGACATTGTGCGATGTCATCTTACATCACTACAGCGCGTTGCATCTGTTGAGTGACGAGAATGCACTGTCTGGGTCTCTCGTCCCAACACGCGCAAGCTGCAAGTGCAGCAGTGTGCAAGTCGTGCATGTTGCAGCTCGAATCGTAACGGAGTTTGCTGGTATAGCAATAGGCAACGTCACACTGAGAGTTACACTGTCACACTTCTGCATACAAACCACTCCTGCATCAGTTAAGTCTCCCGGTCACACACATCCCTCCCAGGGACATCTGAGCAGCACCTGAGAGGGATGCCACCTCCAAACGGCTTCCCTTGCGCCGTATAGCCTAGCCAACTATCGCGCAAGCCATCAGCGTCGAAGGCGTCGCTGTAGGTGCCAAAAAGACTGGTCAGCCTGCTTCGCGGCTCGCAACCTGTACCCACATTAGCCACAGGTAAGGCAAGCACTGTGGTGCAAGCTTAGCTACATCAGTCGATGGCATCGCAGCCTAGCAGCAGCGGTTACAGCGGTTATGAATGGCTTGCACGCTGTCTGGGGCCGTGTTCAGGACCGTGTTCAGGGTAGGCCCGTTGTTGGCGTTGCACCAGTGCGCCCCGGACTCAATACTCCAGCTCCCAGGACAGGCCGATAATGTCGTGACCAGTCTCCACCACGCGCGCACACCACAACGCAGCGTGCTGCAAAGCAGAAGTAAAACGAGCACCAGCCAGAGCAGGAACAGGAGGAGCTACGGGAACAGCAGGAGGAGCAGCAACAAACGTGACAGCATGAGCGCCAGCAGAGGCAAGGGAGTAGTGTTTGGGGAGGCAAGAGCAACAACATGAGCTTGCTGGTGAATGTGTAGGTGGCGATGGCTGGCACGAGCAACATTGGCGAGAAGCGTCTGGAGGAGCTGAAGAAAGAATGCGTAGCTTCGTCCAAAGGGTCAGCAAGTAGCAGGTGCTGCTGCACCCACCGGCACACAGCCTCTGGGTCAGCAAGCAGCAGGTGTTGACACACCCACCGGCACGCAGCCTTTGGGTCAGCAAGCAGCAGTTGCTGGTGCACCCACAGGCACGAAACGCCTGGGACCATGGGCAGCAGCTGCAGGGGCAGCCACCGGCAGGCAGCCTCTGGGTTAGCTAGCAGCAGCTGCTGGTGCACCCACCGGCACGCAGCCTCTGGGTCAGCAAGCAGCAGATATAGGGAGTGTATTGGGAAGGTGCAACAGCAGGTTGTCAGCTTAGGGTAGAAGGTGCAGCAGGGTACGTGCCCCACCCCCTCCCAGCCCTGCCCCACCCCCTCCCAGCCCTGCCCCACCCCCTCCCAGCCTGCCCCACCCCACCTCCTCCCAGCCCTGCCCCACCCCCTCCCAGCCCTGCCCCACCCCCTCCCAGCCCTGCCCCACCCCATCCCAGCCTTCCCCCACCCCATCCCAGCCCTGCCCCACCCCCTCCCAGCCCTACCCCAACCCCTCCCCTCCCAGCCCTACCCCACCCCTTCCCATCCCTACCCAAAGGCTGCGTGCCGGTGGGTGTGTCAACACCTGCTGCTTGCTGACCCAGAGGCTGTGTGCCGGTGGGTGCAGCAGCACCTGCTACTTGCTGACCCTTTGGACGAAGCTACGCATTCTTTCTTCAGCTCCTCCAGACGCTTCTCGCCAATGTTGCTCGTGCCAGCCATCGCCACCTACACATTCACCAGCAAGCTCATGTTGTTGCTCTTGCCTCCCCAAACACTACTCCCTTGCCTCTGCTGGCGCTCATGCTGTCGCGTTTGTTGCTGCTCCTCCTGCTGTTCCCGTAGCTCCTCCTGTTCCTGCTCTGGCTGGTGCTCGTTTTACTTCTGCTTTGCAGCACGCTGCGTTGTGGTGTGCGCGCGTGGTGGAGACTGGTCACGACATTATCGGCCTGTCCTGGGAGCTGGAGTATTGAGTCCGGGGCGCACTGGTGCAACGCCAACAACGGGCCTACCCTGAACACGGTCCTGAACACGGCCCCAGACAGCGTGCAAGCCATTCATAACCGCTGTAACCGCTGCTGCTAGGCTGCGATGCCATCGACTGATGTAGCTAAGCTTGCACCACAGTGCTTGCCTTACCTGTGGCTAATGTGGGTACAGGTTGCGAGCCGCGAAGCAGGCTGACCAGCCTTTTTGGCACCTACAGCGACGCCTTCGACGCTGATGGCTTGCGCGATAGTTGGCTAGGCTATACGGCGCAAGGGAAGCCGTTTGGAGGTGGCATCCCTCTCAGGTGCTGCTCAGATGTCCCTGGGAGGGATGTGTGTGACCGGGAGACTTAACTGCCTGCATACAAACCTTCGCTCGCATGTCCTTTTGCTCATAAACCCTGTTATCACATGAATTTCGAAAGAAGCGACGAGGTGCCGTTGGCCACCTGGCAACAGCCCTTGGGATCCTTTACCACATGAAACAATATGGCTGCCATGCCTATGTGGGTGCGTCCATGCCCAGTAAGGTGCATCCCATGCCCATGTGACTACCTACATGCACATGTGTGCTTCCATCCTTAATGCCAGGATGTGAGTCACCATCTAGCATTTGCCACGTCAAGTTCCATGGTTTGCATTGCAATCGCTCCGTCGTTATACACACGACCCTCCAGCCAACCCAGCTTGCGATACAGAGCGCGAGCAGCCCTTTGAGATCGAGCGGTCGCAAGCCGCACCTTCGCGAACCCTGCCATGCGCGCGTGTTGGACAACAGCCTGCAAGCATGGCAGCCGGCCTCAAGAGCTGACTGGAACTGAACAGTGTGATACAGCTAGCAGCTAATCTGAACCAAGTAGGATTTTCATCTCACCATGATGATAAGGATCATGATAAGGGTTGTGATGACGATGCTGCTGATAGTCATACTGATGGTGGTGATAATGATGGTGGTAATGATGGTGGTAATGATAGCGCACACCGCACAAGCCGACAGCCATTAGCAAGCCCACCATGATGTACAGGCTACTGCTAAGCATAGAATAGGCACATAGCATTAGGTCGCATTGGTCCTTACCGTGCAGCTGTGGTCATCACCATTGCCATTGCTTGATTGCTCAATTGAGGCAGCCACGCAAGAAGCTCAAGTTGTCATTATGCTGAAGTGCGCTACCGTAGCAATTGATGAGGCTGATCAAATCGCCATTTCTGATGAACGCAACACAAGCATAAGCATGTTATACCATTGCATCCATGATCAGCATATTGCACCATGGTACACACCATGACTGTTTTGGACATTGTGATGATGTTATGCATACACATCATGCAAACATAAAGTTGTTTCATACCGTACTAATACGCCTTGTTGGTAATTTCACCAAATCAATTCGTCACCAAAATGTGTCACCAATTGTTTGACCATGGGATTTGGATTTTCACCAAATCAGCGTATCACCAACAATGCGTATCAGTACGGTATACACTATTTAAATACACCATGCACACATCATGCACATACTTTCCGAGCAGTATGCATACACATCGTGCAACGCACATGGGCATATGCCCAGGGACTACAAACACGACCCTTTGCAGCCTGTGGCCACTTGGCTTGTGTTTGTCGTGATGCACTTTTTGCCTTGGCCATATCCCAACTCCTGACTCCACCAATGCCTTGCTTCACCTGGTTGAACTCTGCTATTGTACGAAGCCCCCCCTCAAAAACATGCGCCTGACCTTGCAATCACGAGCTGGCCTGCTGCCGTTGAGCAGCAGCGGCCACGTCCAGTTCTAGCTCGTAGAATGCGATCATGCCGTCGCGGGCCACCTTGCGCTCCCGCCATCCCATTTTCCGGTACAATGCAAGCGCGGCGCGTTGTGAGCCCGACGTGGTGAGATACACCGACTTGAACCCGGCCTTGTGAGCGTGCAGTATCAGCGCCTGCGCCCAGAGGCACCCCGCCGTCGCTGGACGGGCAAAGCGCGTGAAACGTGTGCGACAAAGATAAACATTACGTGGGCAGAGACCCTACTGAAAGCCACGGCGCATCAAGTACCCACAGATGGCCAAGCGTGGCTTCCGTTCTTGCCGTAGGCGGCAGTATTTGTGCGCGGGGACGAGAGTGGTGGGTGTGACCGCGACAAGGCGAGTCGAACCCGGCGCAAACCCACCTTAGCAAGGCGCATGCCCACCCCGCCCCGGTGCAATGTGGTGGACACCGACATGCGGCGAAGCTCCGCCTCGCTGTCGTTTTTTCGTTCCAGCGCCACGCAACCCACCTGACATTGGTGTCAAGCCGCCATAGACACTACTGACAAAAGCTTTATTGGGAAAGAATGGCTTGGGAGGCGTAAGGCTGGAGAGTGGGGAAGAGACCATGGGAGGAGGATCCGGGGCAATTGCCAAGGCCTATGTCCAAGTATTCCGCCCCTGCCCCTAGCCCTGCCCCCACTCCCACCTGCTCACCCTCACTCACCCCATGACCTTGCCAGCCTCCCCCATGCAGCCTTCACGGCAACCCCTCCCCACTCCCCATCCAGCACTCACCACAGTGTTGTTTAGCTCAGCCACCCAGAAGGCAGAGCCAGGCGTGCCATAGACCTGGCTGATGCTGCTGAGGTCGCCCTGCACGCTGTGCTTGATGTACCCTCCCAGCTCCTTGTACACCGTGGCAGCCACTGCCACAGGAAGAGCTAACAAGCCCCCAGTCATTGCCAGCAGCCGGGTGGCCAGGTGCTGGCCGGAGGAGATTCTGGCGGCGAGGAGAGGAAGGCCCACAGAAAGCAAGTGGGGCAGGCGGCAACCGATGTATGCGTCTTTCACAAGGGCGGAGTAGTTGTGCCACATTCCACGAGCGAACAGCTCTTGCACGGCTTGCGTGTCCTTCGGTGCCCAGGGCCGGATGATGAGGCTGTCTGACATGGTCGGGCCGCCCAGCTCACTTCCTGCGGCCTGCATGCCTCGATGTAGGAGTAGTGAGCGACATTTGCGATGCGATGCTCGCGATCGACGCAGGGATGTCCAAGCTTATATGCCTTGCTGTCTTTTGCTCATCACGTGTTCGCGCGTCGCAAAATGCAAGGTGCTGCGGTGTGCGGCGGCATGACGCATGCGGCAACATCATCCGGCATGCGGTAGCATTGTTTCCAATACGGGCATTGGCGTAATTTTCAAGCACTCCATGAACGGAAGCAAACAGTCTACTCTTATGCCACACAGCCTCACACGCCTCCAAGCTCTATCGGTATCCGCTTACACAACGCTGAATAACACCAGAGCTCTCTGGCTCTCTACTCCAGAAGGTGGTACTCTAGGAGGTGCTGCGCAAACTGTAATTGGCTTAAGGGTTACACCCTCCCCCACATCTGGTATAAACTCGCAGACTTGCCCAGGCGACAGTTGCCACACAGGGCTGAACATTCTGGCCTACAGACTTGCAGTGTCAGCGTCCGTGCCTTCCCGTTTCTGCATGATGCGATCATGTATTCCCCCCTCAACAACAGACAACCGACAAGCCCAGTCGCGGCAAATACCTCACACAGGACACCAGAATGGGAAGGTCGAGGGCGGCACCTCAACAACCTGAACGCACTCGGGGCCTAACACTAGACATGTCGCACACCAGACCCTAGAGTATGTCCCGAACCCTAGACTCGCATGCCTCCATTCAAAGCTCTTGGCCGCCTCTGTTTGGACACCTGCGTTGCAGGAGGCTCCTGACCCCCTCGAGGAGGAGGGTGGCCAGGCAGCCCGTGCGTTGTGTCAAGCCTTAAGTTGAGACAGGTAGAGTTCTAAGCTTTCCCCGGGATTGAAGGAGTTCACCAGCAGATGTCAAGAATGTAAAAACCAATGCGCCAAACCCCTTGTCCTGCCAGGGTTTGTTGTTTCAGGCTCAAGGCGTCCAGGTGGCCTTGCCTGTGTCACAACACAATGCGTGCTACGTCCCAGGCCACAGCGCATGCTCACAATGTAACAGCTGTCTGAGACTCCAGCCATGTGTGTGACTGGGGTACATGCCCAGCCCTGCACCCCTGCAGCCCTGCACAGCCCTGCAGCCCTGCACAGCCCTGCACAGCCCTCCACACCCAGCCTGTTGTCTAGGCTACATGGCAGGCTTAGCCCTCCAAGGATGACGAGCAAGTGGGTGAGTGCTGCACTCACTCAGCCGACTCCACCTCTGGCATGTAGCCAGTTGCTCCGGCTGAGGGGAGGTTCCTGGTGGCCCCACTAGGCGCCGGGGAGGCCAGCAGGGCAGGCGGCTGATAAACCCACCCTCCCCTGCCTCCACACACAGGCTGCCCGAGGAGGTCACCCTCCCCTGCCACCCTCCCCAGCCTACTGCCCACCCTCCCCTACCGCCCTCGTCAGACGGCTGAGGGGAGGTTCCTGGTGGCAAGGAGGTGGTTGCCTTGGTCCCGATTGCCTGGTCCTGATGGGAGGGTTGCCTGGTCTGGGACAGCATGTGCATGGCCAGGGAGGGGAAGCTGCCAGGTAGCTGCACCGGGACCTGGCTTGGCCAGGATGCCAGCATCACATGCCAAACTGCTGCGTGAGGAGCTCATCCTGCAACACCAGTCACATGCATGCATGCATGCATCCTTGCATCATCAGTCTGGCACCTAGTTGAGAGTAATGTCAACCTCCACACTCAATTGTTTCTATGGCCATGCGGTTGTGTGCAGCCATGGGCAGCCACGTCACACTGGGCGGCTGCCATCAGCTGGCGATAGGGGTGATCAGCCTAAAATCAGCAAATCACTGCTGCCTTGCCACCCCTGCCCCTGGCTGCACCCGCACACCCACACACCACGCAGCAGAACACGGCAGCGGCAACAGCGCTGGCGGCAGGAGCAGCTGGTGATGATGGGGTGAGCAGCACAGCATGCAGCTTGCCACCCCTGCCACTGTCTTGCCAACCACAAGTGACTCAAACCACCAAGCATACAGTCTGGCGATGGGGTCAGGTTTGACCAATTGATTTACGTAGCCAACCCTAACCCTACACCGGTCCACCCACACCCACTCCTGTCTACCCCAGGGTCCTGTGCTTCCAGCCGTGCTTCTGCTCACGATCTGCCCTGAGTGTGTGGTCCTACCCATTGCATGGAATAAGAGCGGTCATGGGTTATGGAGCGGCAGAGAGTGTGACTGCCTGGTGCATGGAAGGGGAGGAGTCAGGGAGTGTCAGGAAGTGAGGCAGGGCTGCCAAGTGCTGAGGCAGCCGCATGTCTCATTGCGCACTCGGGGTCAGTTGCGGTATGCGGTTTCAGGCCAACCCCTGCCACCCCTGCCTTGCCATTGCTGCTGCGGCTCCTCTGATTGCCACCCCTGCCACCGTCTCACCACTGGCGCTGAGAGAGGCACCACGAGCTTTCCACCCGCACAATGCTTGATGAACCTTCCGCACCCCTCTATTGACACACATGCAATGAGCAACCTTATGGCATCCCAGCAGCAGAAAATGGCAGCAGCTGCAGCAGCAGCAGAACCCGTGGCGCCTGGCACCTGGCAGCACATGGTGTGCTCGTACCTCTGAAATTGTGGTGATGGAGCAGTCAGAAGTTGGCGTAGCCACGCACATAAGGACGTAGCCCTTCTCTGCCACATCTGCGCATGAAGATGTCATGGAGGGGCACCCACGGCATCATCACATTAATCACCATCACATTATGACATGCCATCACCACCATAGACATGCCATCACCCTTCATCGTCATCACTCGTGTTACTGTCCATGGAGATGTCATGGGGGAAGAAGAGAAGAAGATCAACAAGGCTATGCTGGTGGTCACCGGCGTGCATTTAGGGAGGAGCTTCTGCCTGGAGGTGGCGAGGCCTGCCGCCTCCACCAAGACACCATGAGGGACAAGCGTGGGTTCCCAGACACCCCACTGCCTGGCTGTTGCAGCTTCGGATACTTCAATGCTCTGCATCTATGAAGCGAGCTCTTAGCAGCCAGGGGCTGTGGCTCCCATGGTGGATTTCTAGACAAAGCACCTCAGGGGCACTGCTGCTGACCTAGCTGCCAGCCCTCAGTGTACGTCTGCCATGCAACTAAACTAGGGCTAGGTGCATGCAACCCTCTGCCCAGCAATGACAACTCCAAAGCCCCATGACGTATCCATGCAATGCCCATGGCCATGACGACCACATACAAACGCTTGCATGTTGATAATCCAGCAGCAGCATCCACATAAGCATATGAGGTATAGGGGACAATATAGGCGTAAGTATTATTTCTAACTAAAGTCAATTTACCAAGGCTGCCACCTTGGCCTCGGCCATAATTTCTGCATAATGCTCTCGGACCGCCAATTATCTACTACCTAACACCAGGTCCTGCTGTTATACTTTGCCAGTCAGTTTGCATGACATGGCCATCCCTTGAAAGCACCCACATGTGGGGCCGTGGTTATGGGGCAGGCATGAGCTTACGGATCACACGCACAGCAGTGAAAACAATGCGCGCCACACCTCACCTTCACAAAGCATAGAGCCGCTCTGATCCACAGTACCAGACCTCTGCAGCACGCAAGTGGGTTTGCAGAATGTGGAGTAAGGGTGAGGGGTAATGCGTGAGGGGTGAGGGTGAGAGGTCTGGACAGGTGATTGCATTGTGTTAAGCCGGCACGTGCTTGCGCTGGCTGCGCTGACCCACCCCTGTCTGACGCCACCCCACTGCCCACCAGCCTTGCAAAGCTGTCCACTCCGCTGTTGCTGACTAGTGTTGCTGAGCTGCCAACCACTCCGCACCCCTGCCCACCAGTTTTGCAGGGCATGTCATGCAGACCCCAAGTTTGCAGTCATGCGGCAAGGAGAGGCCTGCATACAGGTTGCCAAGGCAGGCTCAGAATGCTTGACGCAACATTCGCCTTATGCATTAGCTGCAATGCACTCCCGGCACAAAAAGGTAGGGAATATGGATCATAGGCAGTGCAGGCAGGCTGCACAGACAGGCACATGTCGATGCTGACCAAGCTAAATCCCGTGCCAGACGGGGGCAGGAGGAGCATTGCGGGACTGGGTCAACGGGCAACGGGATTTGATATCGTTTGCGCACACCTTGGTCCAGCGCCACAGACAACACTGTCTCGCCCTCGGGTACTTGCAGGACATGCGATTTCCCTTCATGCTCCACGGTCACCTTGTAGCTGGTTGCCACCGCACGCACAGCTACTTGTCGTGTCCTCGATGGTAAGGGCGCAGCCTGACCTCGAAGGCGATGGCAGGAGGCGCAACCACTTGACAGCATGGCGCTCAGTAAGGCAGCGAGGGGGTCGGGCTGCTGCAAGCGAGCAAAGCCGCAAAATCCGATGGTGGTGTGACTCATTGTGCGGCTTGGCAGCGTCCGCGCTCTTCAGGATTAGTTGCCGCTGCACGTCAACGCAGCATGTACGCAACCTTGACGCAACCTCCGGGCAGGATCAATCGGCAGGTCAGCCCAAGCTTTAATGATGCCTCACAGATGCACTTGTGTGCCAGGCTGAGCGGGCCGTATTGCCAGGGTTGGGATCACCATCGCTCCACTCCAGCCTTGCATACTGTAACTTGGCTCCAGCCGAATCACGTGTTTGCGTACCCCACTTCTGCTGTGGTGGTCCTAATGTGTGGCACTAATGTAAGCTGACACAGCTGACACATGGCAATTACTACTGTTCCACAGGCTCCTGCTGCTGCTGCTGCCGCTGCTGCCGCCGCTGCCGCTGCCGCTGCCGCTGCTGCTGCTGCTGCTCCCTGGTGCTCGGTCTCGCAGCTGCTCATAGCCCTGGCCAGGGTCCTCCCTGCTCATGGCTGGTAGCACAACTCCAGCTGGTGCAGCTTGCACTCCCCATTGTGCTGCATGTTCAGCGCTGCATTGCTGTCCCTGTCTACCCACCTGCCTGGTTGTGGTGCCGGTTTGGCCTTGGCTGCCCTGCCCCTGCCTTGGTGCCCTTGGTGGCATTGGTGCCTTTGGTGGGCTGGGTGGGCACAGCTACCTGTGTAGCCTGGGTGCGCTTGGCGGGCTGGGGAGCAGTGAGCCCAGGCGGAGAGGCTGCTGCCTGGCTGACAGCCTAGCTGAGTGGGAGCTGTGGGGGTTGGAGTAGGGGCACCTGGGAATACCACATGAAGCCCCGCACTGGCTGGTCACGTCAATGGCTCCAAGCTGGGCGCACTAGGCGGAAGGGTTCACCCTTCCTGCTAGTGGCTTCAGCCCTTAGGCCTAGTGGGCTGCTCATGGTCGAGCTGAAACAGCTCCTGCTGCTGGTCCCTGCTGGCGAAGGTGTCCGCTGCTGCTGCTGCTGCTGTTAGAAGGCCCTGCTGCTGCTGCTGCTACTGCTGCTGCTGGCCGCCTTCAGGTGGAGGGTCACCAGGTTCACTGTGCGCCTAGTTGCAATGCCTTACATCCTTCGTGATTGTGGTGCTACTCTGTTGTCACACCCCAATCCACCCAGTGGCCAGATGCCTTATGATACAGATTTCTGACAGGAAGCTGGCCTGTTGACCTGGCAGTTGGGTCCATTGTGGGGTCCATAAGCCCGTCAGGGTGACTATGGTGAGGCCGTACAGCCGTACAGCGGCATGGCTGCTCCGCCTCCATGGCAGTATGCACATGCATGGGTGCATGCGACTCGACAATAGTGCAATCTCTGAAGGGGAGGCTGGTGAGACGTTAAGCGGTTTAGCGTAACGACCCACATGCACAGCTTGTTCGGGAGGTTGTTCTAGCAGAGACACACGCCGGCACGCCGGATTGTGTGTATTCACAGGATATAGCGTGTACGTTGCATCGTGCTGATCGCAATGGCATGTTGAACGGCGGCTGCATCGACATGTTTTACGGGTCCAATGATGGGGTGACCCGCGACAGCTGGGGTGACCCACGACCACCGACTGGCTTGTTTGACCTGCGACATGTGACGACCGGCTTGTGGTCGCGGGCCACCCACACAGGTTGCGGCAGGAATTGTCAGCTGCAAGGTTTACATGGCCTGCCTGTGGTTTACGGTGCCGGGTCAAACACTAGTAGGGCGTGTATCGTGAAACATGGGTGCAATAAATCAATGCATTGTGTCAAGTCATGAAGTCGTTTAGCCCGTGGCGATGATGATGTCCCACAGTGATGTAGCTGGTGCGATGACATAGCTCAGCCATGTGCATGCTTTCATTTCTAAGTTTAACTGAATGTGTGGGGTGAACATACGACATTTCTACCCTGGCTGGTACAACAGCATATATGGTTCTTCAGCTTGAAAGTCGTTCACATGCCTCAAGCCGCTGTCGCATGCTGTCACCGCAGCAGCACCCGGTGGTTCAACCCTCGGGGCCAAACACTTGCCAATCAGATATCGGTCAGGGCCATCAGCTCAGTCGAGGCCGGCCCAGCTGGCACTAGCGATGCGGGCAAGGCCGCAGAGCCGTCCGGCAGTGAACCCGGGGCGGAATGCGGCGCCCCTGAGGGTGGTTGGGCGGGTGGGGTGTATGAGGCCATTAGGCTTGGAGGGGCTGGTGCAGTTGCCTGGTCACCGTCGCCTGCACAGGGGAGAGGGGGAGAGGCGGGACCATCACATGTCACCACCACATGACATGGTGTTTAGCAGGGCAGTGCTATGCAATGCTCCTGCTGGCCCCTTGATGACATATGCCACACACACTGAGGACACTGATACACCACACCAAACACACAAGGCCAGCGAGAGCAGTGAAAGCTTGGAAGGCATGAGTTGGATCACCCAGAATTGCCATCGAAGGCATGGCATCCACTACACTGCGCTTGCTACCTGCCCTGCTGATATTAAGATGGACAGCTACTGAACCCACCACGACGCAGAGATGGGGTCAATTGCAAGGTTGCATGCGAGGGCCCAGCTTCAACGGCACCACTACCAGACTTGGTAAATGTAAGCAGCTTGCTAAGGCGTGCTGACAAGCTCCTGCGCAGCAGCAGCGGGTGACAGCTCTGTATGCATCAGCAGTCGAATGTTGAGGCAGCAGGAGCAGCAGCGGCTAAGCAGCAGAGTATGCGAGGACAGTAGAGGAGGCAGAAGCATGGGTAGCTCAAGCAGGCAGCAGCAGGCATAGCAGTGCCTACATGAGTTTCACAGCTTGTCGCAGCCTGGAGCAATGCTTGGTTGAAACATGTGCCCTCCACAACTCACTTCTGACGCAAGTTGGGAGGGGCGGAGGGCTGAGGGGCAGGCAGCGGCCGGACGTCCCCGGTGGCCAGGTTCTCGCTGAGCGCCGCGAAACGTGAGTCAATCTGCTCGGTGAGGCGCTTGAGATGCATGTCCACGAGTCTCACGTGACCCTCCATGACCTAGCGCACAACATGTGCATGGAGGATGCATGGAGGTCTGATCACCATGATGGGGCAAATGCGGCAATGGCTGCTCGGGCATCATGGTATGCCTCAAGCACACATTGTCCTGCCAACCAGCAAAGAAAGCACACTTCACAGGAACACACATGTCTGGTACACATGGCATGATGTGACGCAAGCATGACCTGACCCACCTGCATGGCTTCTTCATGGGTTGTTGCCTCTGCCACACCAAGCCAGGCCATCTGGGGGTTGGCACGGGCGAAGGATTTGCCGCCCGCCATGCTGCCCATGCTCATGGATCCCTGCAGAGAAGCATGCAGCCAGGCATCCAGAGCCTTGCCTGCAAACTCACACACAGCCCTTCAGGGCTTGATCAGACCAGTGAGCAGGCTAGCACCAGGGAGTCAAGTCAGGGGTCCGGCTTGGCAACTATGCGTGCAGCCCTGCTCAGAATACAACCTTCATCCTAACCCTGCTCATATCACCATCATTTCAAGGGCCAGCAAGCTTGATCAATGCTTGACCAGTGCTTGACCAAGGCTTAACCAGCGAGGAGCTTACAGGCAAGCAGTCCAGTTACGTATGTTGCTTCGCCCATTCACCCCACCATGCCCTGATCCTACCCACTTACCGCAAGGCTGTTGTTGCGCATGCTAGGACTGGAGCCCAGCACCCCGCCTTCCTCCTCCTCTCCCCGACAGCAGCATCTGCAGCCAGTAGGGCAGGCAGGTGGCAGGGTAAAATGTGTTTGAGCATGTCATGTTCAGACGTAACATTCTCTTCAGGTCGCTGGTGCGCAGCCGGGGTCTGCTGCTGCCCTTGGCGCTCACTTCTTCCACAGGTACCACCCGATGTTGATCACGGCTCCAGCTGCAATGGCGGCGCCAAAGAACACCCAAAGACCAGCCACCTGCATACAGCATGTATGCGGCTACATGAGCAACGGGCGAGCTGCTGTTGCCTGCAGCTGGCAGTGCAGCTGGTTTAAACCTGTGCATGGGCATCATGCAGGGATATTGAAAACCATGCAGTAATAGTGGAAACCATGCAGAACTCATGGTGAACCTGACCTGGTTGACAGTGATGACTGTTGTGGCCGAGCCAGAGGCTTTGTTGCTGCAGCCCCCCTCAGGCGTAATAAACTGCTGCTGCAGGGCCTCCATGGTGCCGGTCTCTGACATCACGGTCAGGGCCTGGTTGAAGTACTCCACATGGTCCTGTAGCAAGCCACAAACACCCAGCCTTAGACCACCTCCAAGCATTGATCCACTGTGACGCAAGCCCCCAACTCAATCATACAAAGGCACACCACTCACTGGACGTCTCACCTCCTTCCTTGTCACAATAGTGCCATTGACAGACTCTTCAACCGCATACACACACACACCCTCCCTTAACCCACCCTGGGCAGCGCGGAAGAGCACTACTATGGTCTTCCTGCTCCAGGAATGGTGGCTGTATCCCAGACTTCTCAGTGCCTTGACATTCCCCTGGCTCTTTTTTCCTCTCCCTTTGGTCTGACATTCTTGACTAGCTGCAGCTCGGTCAAAATCACTGACGCTCCGTGACGCAGCCTCACCAGCATGGTGTCTGGGGGGAAAGCATACGCCAGGTTCACGGGTAGCACAATGTCGCCCACGGTAAAGAAGTTGCAGCTCTGCGCCACGTTGTACTCGACAAAAGGCGCGTCCAGGGCCAGGGCTGAAACCTGTCCCGACCGCAGCGCCTCCTTCATCACCTCCTCATCCTGCATGCGACGCACAGCGCATAGCTGAGCGCGATCAAAATGTAGCGCCCACGCAATGGCTTCCGCCTAATTGCGAGAGCATCTGGCGTCGCCCGCCCGCCCGCCTGTTGTATGCCGGGCCATTCGCGCTGGGCTCCGTCCCCAACAAGACATGCGGCACGGTGTCACTGCAGATCTGCCTTAGCCCTACCTGAACGAGGCATTAGTCTGATTAAGCTACAAGCACCAGCCATACACGTCGCCTTGTGAGCTGGAAGCTCACCCACCTCGGCATTGTTCCAAGGGAGGGGCACCAGGAATGCCAAGTTGAAACGCTTGAATGCTGTGAGATCGGCCTGCGACAGCACAGACACTTCGTGTTTACTGGACCCTCATCTTTTGGGCATAGCAGTTTCGTGAAACCCTTGTGTACTGGACTTGGAGAAAAGAGCTATGCCTCAAGGGAAGGAGGGGTGGCAGAAAGGATGCTGTACACTTGTAACGTGAGGAGGTACTCAGCACTCAGGCCTGCTCAGCGGTGCCCCACCTCAAAGATGCCAAGTGGCTTGCTGATGAGGTCGTTGATGCCATTGATGTTCCTATTGGCAACAACAGCAGGGGGCCATCAGGGGGCAAGGTGGATGCGCAGCAGTGTGGCCTCCAGTTACGCTCAGTGAAGCCGGTGTGATCTATTCACAGCTTGTCCTCATGGCCTGGAGCCCAGAGAGAGAGCCCATATCACATACAGCATAGAGACAACCGGTTCCCGCCCACACTGCCAGATGGACACAGGCCAGTGTAGGGGCCAGGGCTGGGAGCATGACATGACCCCCGCTCTAGCCGACAATAAGCCGCATGACCTTAACAACACATGCAGAAGCAGCACACGCTAGATGCAGCGAGAGCCTCCCAGGACTCCTGCCTGGGCCCTGCTGCTCCCAGCCCTGGCCTGACCCTGTGGGAGTAGTGGCAAGCTGTTGGGGCTATGGGGTGAGGATTAGGGCAGGTGGAGGGCCAAGGACTCACATGTTAATGCTGTTCACCGTCAGCTGGGAGGCCAGCACAGCAATGTAGCTGCATGGCAGAGGCAGGGCATCAGGGTACAGACGTCAGCTGCCAGCACCAGCACTACCATCAGCAGGCCCAACAGCACCTCAGCAACAGTGGGTTCACCTCCATCACGACGCCAGAATCAGCAGCACCAGCACTATGTGCAAACTCCATTGGGCTTGGGCCTCTGTCCCCCGCACCATCATCACCAGCCACTCGCCCTCCCCTTGCTGCCCTTGCCTACCACCCTCACCCATACCCTCACTGGCCTGCCATCACCCCACCTGCTCCTCCCCACCCATTCGGCCTCCCCACCCTGCCTGCCACGCACATGTTGATGAGGATGAGGATCATGAAGCCCCAGCCAAGGATGATGATGCGGGCGCCAGTGCTCTTGGCACTGAAGGTTGATGTGGCCTGCAGGGCGAGCAGTTTGGGTGAGACCCATGAATGAGAGGGACTGCAGTGGGCTAGTGGCAAGGTGAGAAAGAGATGCATGGGAGGGACTGCAGCAGGGCCAGCACCCAGATCTGGGCTAGTGGCTGCGGTGGCTCCTCTTGGCAGCCAACAGCAGTATCCACTCCTACCCTGCCCCCTCAGCCCCCTGCTGCGACCCCTTCTGTCCTGGACCTACCCCTCCCACAGCCCTCCCCGTCTGCAAGACCCTATTTGCCCACCTGCAGGAGCATGGCGCTGGCAGCCCACTGCAGGTTGGAGTACTTGGTTAGGGAGGGGCCCGGCCGGTTCCAGATGCGGTTCAAAGGGACCTGCACACACAGTGGCCAAGCTCCTCCTCATGCCCGTTCACACACTTACACAATGATGCCGGTACAGCCACGTCTGCACTGTGCATGTTGTGACAAGACACGTCCCGCCACATGCCTTGCCACATGCAGTGTTGCAGGGCTGTGGCACGGATCATGTGCGACCCGCACCCAGCAGATACACCTGCGGCCACAGCGTCTGCCATCCTGCTGCTGCCCTGTCATGCCCTCCCTGCTAGGCAGGCTGTGGGTGTGCGTCTGGCCCCTGCTGCCCTGTTGCCTGTCCCTAGCGCCTAGCTTCCCACCCAGCCGCAGCAGATGCCCTGCCACCAGCAGCCACAGCCACCAGCACTGTCACAAGTCTACAACATCCTGATCCTGGCACATTGGGTTGGTACAGATTTCCTACGACCTTGCCCTGCGATGAGGGGGTGTTTCTACTGAATGCATTAGCCTCGTGTCCCTGCCCCTATGTCATGCACATATGTCATGCGCGTATCCACGCTTGCTAGCTACTCGCGAGTCCCACACCAGCAGCTGCCTGCTGCCTGCCCACTGCAGGCATGGTTGATGGCTAGGAACTTGTGCTGCGTCTCTTTGTCATGTCCCTGTGGCTGCTCCCATATTGACCCTTACAATCAAGCTCGCACCTCAGCCAGCATGACAGACAAGCCAACCAGGAGTGAGGTGGCGAACATAAGGAGCCACACGCTGCGGTCAAAGGGCCTGCGGTCAAGAAAGGTGTTGCAAGAGTGCTGCCAGCTCTGCTCCTGGAATCTTTGCTGCAGAGTGTGCCACTGATGCTGCTGCTGTTTAGTGAGGTGCACTGAGTGAGGTGCTACCAGTCACGCACTTGAGGAACAGGAACATGTCAGACTTAGAGCCAATGTAGACCATGATGCGACGACCTGCACTCAGTTACATGAGTTTGGTAGGGGAGGTGAAAGACAAATAAAACAGCATGGTGACTCTCAAGGTGTCATTTACACCGTAACATGCACCAGCAGGTCAAGGGTTCGAACCCATGTCGAGTAGCAGGTAGCCATATGGGGCTGGCAGGCGAGTGGTGGCCCCACCTGACTGGTAGGTTGGGTACGTGAACCTGTACCCTGCATGCACCATGGCCAATAACACCATGTGATGTAGCATGGTTATAGGAGCAAGGCAGGCCACAGCCCTTACTTGCTTGACAGCCCAGCACAGTGAGGGCAGTGGGAGCCCAGGCATTACTAGTTGAAACACAGCTGGCTGCCATAGGCTGCTGTTGCCAGATCAGACGTGTGCTGTTGCCAGATGCCATGGGTGCTAAGCCCTAGCACCTGCTGCGATACGGTCGCTGGTGGCGGAGATGCCGGCCACTCCCACGTCACAGGTGCGATTTACAGGATCCAGCAGTAAGTCCTCCATAAGCCCATCCCAGCCCTGCAGCCGGCAAGGGGATGGGGTTTGTGACCCGGTAGCCATCCTATGACGCCATGCAGCCACTACAGCTGGGAAGGAGTGGAGGATGCGACCAGCCAGTAAGCCAGCAGTCCAGCCAGCCAGTGCAGCTTTTTAGTCAACTGGCCCTGTGAACCTGAGCTGTGACTTAGCAACCCAGTCCTGCTTACAATCAGGCTGCTGCCAGTCAGCTAGAGTGTGTGCCGGCAGCGAGATGGCGCACTGCCAGGTCTTGTGGGATCTTCTCATGCTGGCTGTGCTCACCATGCAAGTGAAGGTGTAGTTGTCAGGAGCCCACTCTGCTCGGCCATTGGCATACAGGTAGGCTGCGCTGCTACGGAACAGCTCCACCTCATAGCCTGCAGGCAGGAATCGGAACTGATGCCACTCACGACCTTCCTGATACTGATGATGTAAAGAACGGGTCCTATGGACCCCTCACTTTTACTCAACCACTGGATGTTCAACTGCATAGACCGTGGACAAAGGGCAGGGCACGCAAGGAGGGACAGAAAGCGACTGGACGCCGATCCATGCAACTTGCCCGCGGCCCCTGCACACCAGGCAGGTTCATATGCCTACCTGTGTACTTCGCTGCCGAAACACTGGCGTCGCAATCAACGATGGCCTGCAGGCAAGCGAATGGGTTGTGTTGGGGGGTCGGGGACAGTGCGACATTATTTTTGCCGCTTCGCCCGGTCAGCGGTGCTTGCCTGATAGTACACGAGGCAGACGTTGCGCTGAGACTTTGCGGCTTGGTAAACAGGCTGGCTGCTGTAGTTGAGTGGCGTGCAGACTGCGAAGTGGAAGAACAGGGTGGCAAGCAGCGCGGCAAGAAGCATGTTGCTATTCATGGTGCAACAGCAGAAGCAGTGGCAGCCGTGCAGGACGCGAAGTGACAAGACGGAAGTGCAAGTCTCTGTTGCAAGTGTGACAATGAAATGTACCTTGGTGGTAGTAGAAGTCTGGGTGGCTCGGACTGCTATAAGAACCTAGAGTTCTAGGCAGGAGGGACCTAGAAACATTGGCTCGGAAAACCAAGGCTAGAAAAATCAGAGTTCTAGGCTGGCGGTCGCGCCCTAGTGGTGGTGTTCCTACTCGTACCCAATAGTCTGAAACGACTCTGGCGCATCCCCTCGCACCCCCACCATGTCCCAGCCCCCGCATAAGCCTCCCACCACCTCCCACCACCTCCCAGCCCCAGCCCCCCCCTCCCACCCACCCCCTCCCACCCCCTCCCAGGCCTTGCAGGAGGCCTTGCAGAACTGCCAAGTCATCAGTGCTGCTCACGAAGGGGTCAAGCATCGCAGTAGCCTTGTACGTTTCCGTGCATGTGTGGAGGGGCGTTGCTATATTGGTTTGGCATGTCATGTGAATCGTTGTTACTGCGGCGACTGTCCCTGACTTTCATCACTAATTCCTTGGTGATCACAGTGATCAACCGCAGGTCACAGCCCATGATGGACCGTTCCTGTCCGACTTACAGCCAGGTCTGACCCCCTCGGTGTTGCATGAGACATCTTTCAGCATGGCTCCCACAGCTGCACTTGCCGTACCTGCACAAATGACAATAAGCACGGCGCTAGTTCTTCTGTACCACGCTCAAGCGACGCTGCAGGGGTTTAGTGACCCATTTGCTCGCCCGGGTAGATTTCCTGGATGCGCGGAGCGTAGCTTTTGGAGGTGAGGCGCATGATGCCGTCGGTCTTGCAGCTGCCCAGACGTTTAGTCGTACATGTCTTAGTCACCCCTCAACGTTCCTACTGCCCTCAAGCGCAGCTGCCATGTGGTGTGAGTGCTGTGCAGCTCACTTCCATGTCAAGCTTGGTCAAAAGCTTGGTCGATGGGTTGCAGCTGCTGGCAGAGCAGCATGCAACCCGTATTGCCCTGGAGCCATTAACTGTGGACTACCTCCTAGCCTTCCTTGTCACACTGCTGTGCATGCTGGCAGTCTTGGCCTCAATAGCTCTGGGCTGGTATGCTTTGTGGCATCTTGCATTGCACAAGATCGGCTTCTTCAGAGACCTTCTGGGTCTGAACAGGTGTGGTGCATAAAACCACAGCTGTACCACACCTGCCATGCCAACGTATCAAGCACAACACCGCATTATCAAATGCGAGTTGTCTAGCTGGAAGCACTCGCTCTCCCACGCACAGCCAGGCTCTCAGCCCTCCGGTGATACACCATAGCTCATTTAAGGATGTGCATGATGCTGGCGCATGCAGGGCCCGCAATGCCACAGCACGTCAGCAAGCAAACCTGGAGATCCTGCGCTTGAAGGTCAACACTGCACATGTGCACACTCACACGACTCATTCTTATGCATGTGACTGTCAGAAGCTGCAGCTGCGCTGTCCCCACGCAAATCATGCCCCACACTTCCTAAATGTACTCTCACTGTAGATTCAGCCATGCAGACTCAGTGCCAATGGCTGCGTGTCACTGGTCGCAGAACCACATGAAACGCCTCTCATGATGCCCAGCTGGAATGCTGATGGGGCTCAAGCTCTGGCTGAGGGTGGCGCCGCCCAGATGCCCTCCTCAGCCTCCTCCCTTGGCACGCCAAGCAGCTCGAGGTTCCCTGTGTTTAGCACAAGCTCATGCGGTCATAGGCGGGGGCATGGCATAGGCATGAGCAGGGCAGAAAAACACGGTGTAGAGAGATTAGGAGTGTGCTCTGCTGCCTTGATCATCAGTCGTGCAGCTCCGCCACTCATGTGGGATGGGCTGCTCTGCATCACGCAGCCAGGCAAGCGCCCCAATAGCCTCAGAGTCTGGGCCCAGTACTCCCTTGCCAGCCACCAGGTGCAGCAAGCACACCAAGGCTGAGCAGGCAGCCAAGCCCACCCAGGCCCACCATGGGTACAGAGCAAGGCAAGGGCAAAGCAGCCAAGGCCCAACCAGCACCACAGCCAGGCAGGTGGGTAGACATGGAGTGCAATGCATCGCTGACCATGCAGTGCACTGGGGAGGCGAAGTGGCGGCTGGTGGGGCTGTGCTCTCAGCTGCGAGCACTCAAGGACCAGCAGCAGCAGCAGCCTATGGGACAATGACATGAGTGCATGCGTATCATGCCAAACTGGCTAGTGCAGGGGGTAGCCACCTGCAGCGTCAGGGACAGTATCGTGGAAACGGTGGATGCTGGGGCTGGTATGAGGAGTGTGAGGACGGCAGGCAACACTTGAGGTGTACCCTGGACGCGGTCTCTGTGAGGGAAGGCTGAGTGTACTTTATGAACGATGTAGGATGTAGAGACAATGCATGGACTAACTGACCATAGCTCGGTGCTACCCCTGCACTTTTTTAGACTTGCATGGGGGCTGACATGCGCGCACCAAGCTTGCACGGATGTCAAAGGGAGTTTGGGTGCAATATGCAATGCTGTACTGTAGGGATCGTCTTGTCCACGTATTCCTTATGTGGTTATAAAAACCAGTGTGAAAAGTGGCTCCTCCATTGCATATTGAGAATACTTGTGCCTTGGCTCGGGTTTCGGGAATGTAAATGGAATGCAATAATACGGTTTGATACGATTTCGGATCACAACTTGAAACAAGGCTTCAGCAGCCTCTCTTGGATCCTATGATCCACTCAATAGACTGACACGCGTCAGGTTCAGCGAAAGGGATGATGATTGAGTGCATGTTCAAATAGCTATAATTAGGACGGGGCCATTCCTTTGAAAAGGGGTGAGGGGCGAACTAGGAACGACGGCGGTAACAGTAAGCACCTGCGGTGTTGCTCTGCGCATCAGCATGCGAGCTGTACTCTGCCGATCCCAGCTTTAAGGGTTGCAGGGTAGCACACCTGCTTAGTGAGACTGTGAGACTGTGCTGAGACTGTGCCATCAGGCATGGACAGTCTCACGGGCGCTGCCTCCCTCGAGAGGTTTATCAATCGGAAGCGGCTCTTTGTGCGATTGCAGGCAAGTCCCAGCTATGCTCTATCGCCTTGAAGACCAGCAGCTTTTGTTATGCTTGTCGACCCCTGTATCTCAGGCAAACGTCGCTAGAGAGGTGTTTAATGCGGCAATGAACGCGGCATTCCCGGGGGCGAGAATTGGTGTAGGGAGTGCGAATGCTGAGCGAGGACCGGTCACCCAGCGAGTTGCAGACATCAATTATGCTAGTGCCGCTGAAGCTGGGCAGGCGCTGCGCCGGAACAGATTCAAGCTTAAAGTGGCTAATCACGACGTCGATATCACGTACGCCCTCTGCGCCTGCCTGGCAGCATCTACGCAGTTCATGGCATCTTACAATAGCCGGCAATGCTAGTTTCCAGCACGGAGAGGCCACCGAGCCTTCTGTTAACAACCAGGGCATTGCACCAGCTCAGTGTTGCTGGTGTATATGTTGCAGCATGTTTTTGGCTGATGCTTCTATGCATTGACTGCAGATATCAGATTGAGCGTAAAGATGTTGTGGAGAAGCTGGCAGGGGTGAGAGAGGAGGGCCTGTGCTCACATCTTACCATGTCAGGCATGTGCCAGTCCAGTGGAACTGTGCAACGGAAGCCAAAAACCTCAAATCCATGTCAGGAAGGTTACCATGGTCATGTGCTACAGCCACATCCGCCTGTCTGACAGTGCTGCAGTCATCTTGGCCACAAATAGTACCCTGCCCATCCATGCCCCGTTGTTACCACCCTTGACATCATGTGACTTGCCCCACCCTGCCTGGCTGCGGCACACTGCGCAGGAGTGGGGCTGCCGGTTCATGGTGGTGGTGAAGAACCTGCCCCCGGGGGAGGTGAGCTGCGCTGAGCTTTCAGAGATGTTTGAGGCTGCAGGGGAGATCTTCACCATCAAAGTGCTCCCAGGAAACCGCGGAGAGCCGTATGCACTGGTGAGCCTGTCAACCAAGATTAGGGCCGATCTGCTACCAGGGCTGAGCTGCGACCAGGGCTGAGCCGCGACTAGGGCTGAGCTGCTGCCAGGGCTTGACGCCCAGCAACACTTAGCTCCCAGTGAGCAAACCAGCCCCTCTGCCTGTCAGCCTGCACGTCATGAGTCTGCTGGCCATCACCCACCACTGCTGCAAAGCGCACAATCACCGCTTCTACAAGGGCGCCACCACACCACCTCCATAAATATTCTCCATGCAGGGCATGCATGTTTCACCTGCTTGCCCCCTGCTGCATCAGGTACAATACGTAGAGGAGCAGTCAGTTGAGGCCAGCATCAATCAGATCAACCAGCAAAAGCTACACGGAGCTGTGCTGTATGTGGAACGCCACTTGAAGGCCCGTCGGCAGGCTGGCACACAGCAAGGCAGCAATGGGGCACACCCGCCTTCTCATCATCACAGCCAGGGTGCCAACGGAGCGCTCTCCTTACCAGCCTCGCCCATGCCAGCCCATGCCCCGTCTCCTGCAGCCAGTCCAGCACACCGGCCTTCAGCAGCAGCTACAGTAGCAGGGGTGGTGTCCAGCACAGCAGCCTCTCACCCCTCCACTCCCTCCCGCCACACAGCGGCTGCCGCCAGCAACGACAGCAGCAGTGCCATGGGCAGCAGCAGCCAGGCCACAACAGGTGCTAAGCACAGTGCCAGTGCTGCAGGGGTGGCAGCCAGCCAGACTGCCCCTGGCACACCCTCGGCAGCTGCAGGAACAGCCTTGCCTGTGGCTTCTCCAGCTACATCCCAGCTTCCTCGCAAACAGCCCCCTCCACCCAGCTCCCCAGCCCATGCACCACAGCGCACACCCACACGGCCCACCAGCCTGTTCACCCAGCCGGCTAGCAGCACAGCAGCTCAGGGGGGTGCCGTCACAGCAGCCACACCAGTAGGACTGGGTGGGCAGGGTAGCAGCCAACAGGCAGCAGTGTCTGCGACAACCAGTGAACCAGGCTCAGGGTCAACAACCCCCACAGCCAGTGCGCCTGCCAGTCGCCAAGAAGGTGCTGCAGCAGGCACCCGACCAACTGCCACCCCACCAGCACCCCCGGGCAACAGCAGCAGCAGCAGCAGTCAGGGTCGTGGGTCAGAAGCAGCAGGTGGCCCGGTGCCAGCTCTGAAGGGGCCCCAGCTGGACGACTTGAGCCAGATCGGGCCAGCTGGCACCCAGCCATCCCAATCGGCACCTGCTGCAGCCCAGAGTGGCAGCAGCAGTGGTGGCTGCAGCGAAGCAGCAGAAGCAGCCCATCAAGCCAGCCCAGCCTCCACAGCCCCTGCCACCCTCTCTGCCTCCCAGGCAGGTTCTGAGCTGGCCGGTTTGTTTGCACCACCCAGCAGCAGCGGCAGCAGCAGCATGAGCATGTTGGCACAGGACAAGCTGGCAGCTGGTGGTGGGCTGCAGCCAAGCGCTGCCTTGGTGCATACTCTGCAAGTCCCTGTGCTGCTCTCACCCTCAGCCACAGAGTCACAGCGCGGCTGGGCACTCACACAGCCTGGCCCTGCCTCCACTGGCCCAAAGCCTCTTGGCCACAGTGCTGTCCCTGGCTTAGCCAGCAGCCAGCCACCTGGCAGCCTGCTGCTAGGCCATGCATTGGCAGGTGGTGTCAGCAGCAGCCTGGGCCTTTCCAATGGCCCCCCTCACACTTCCCCACTCCTTGCGCCTGTTCTGGACCTGTTCTCACACTTACGGGCAGGTGGTAGCATGGAGGGGAACGTGGGGGCGGGGCTGCCTGCCATGTCAGCGATAGGGGGCAGGCAGGGCGGGGAGGGTGCCAGCCACATGGGGTCCCTGGGCAGCAGCTTGGGCTCTGACCTGACCACAAGCCTCATGTCCAGTGCATCAGGCAACGGAGGGGGACCAGGAGGAGCCCTGTCGGCTGGCTTAACCACACGGGTCACCTCCTCAGCCAATGGTGCGCCCAGCAGCAGGCCACTGACCCTAGGCCAGGCCTCGCAGCCACCCACCCCTCCCTACTCAGGCATGTTTCAACGGGCATCCCTTGCTGCGCCCTCGCTGGGCTCCAGTCAGTCTGGCCCTGGCCCTGGGAACGGCGACAGCAGCCATGCCGCAGCTGCCAACGGGCACGGTGGCTTAGCGCCGGACATGAGCCCGGCACGTGGGCTGGGAGGGGTGGTGGTGGGCCCTCCCCCTGCCCTGGGTCAGCCTGGGGGTGTGTTTACACCCAGTGGAGTCAATAACCAGACATACCTACAGCAACAACAGCAGCAGCACTCACTGCATCTGGCCACAAGTCTCCAGCAGCAGCAGCAGCAGCAACAGCCATACACCTCTCCACTCAATCAGCCGCTTGGCTACAGCCAGCAGGGCAGCAGCTTGGCAGGGGAACGGGGGTCCATCCTGGGGTTGCCCACTCAGCACCAAGTCAGCACCGCTGCAACGCAGCAGCAGCAGCAGCAACAGCAGGCAGCAGTGGTGGCAGCGGCGGCAGGGCTGGGCCTGGGGCGCATCAGCATCAAGGATGCCCTGCGGCTGGCTTTGGGGAGGCTTGAAGAGATGGTCACCTGCCCCCTCACAATGGTGGGTTGCCTGCTACTAGTGCTGGTGCTTGGCCCATGCCCCCGCACCATCATCTGCTGCTTGTCAACATTGTCAGTATACCCACACCTACAACCCTCTGCTGCTTGTTTACCCGGATACAGCATCCACATATCATGAATGTTTGTATGTATGAAATACCCACATAGACAGACAGAATAGAGAGACAGCAGCAGCAGCACCACTGCCCCCTGCCCCTTGCAACTGCTGATGTGCAAGCAAGGCGCACCACATAAAAACAAGTTGCTGGCTCCTACTGCAGCGGCTGAGTGTCACTGCAGCTATCAGCCGGTCCTTTGATCTGAACTGCTGCTGTTGCTGCTGCTATGGTGCTGTGTGGGCTGCACCCACTGTATGCCTCACTCCCCCAAACAGCTGGTGTGCAGGCTGCCTGCTCTCGTAGCTAGTCTGCCTGCTTGTCTACCTGATTAAGCTTGTTTGGCACCCAGCTGCGCCCACCCTACACTCTGCTGTGCCCACCCTACACCCTCTGCTGCGGGCTTGTCTCGGCCACACACACAGCGACTGGTGCCGCAGCCTGCTGCTGCCTCTGGTCGCTGCAGGAGATGATGCGAGAGCCTGTAGTCGCAGCTGATGGCTACACTTACGAGCGAGCGGCCATCCAGAACTGGCTGGGGCACTCCGACACCAGCCCCGTCACCAGTGAACAGCTCACACACAAGCTTCTCCTGCCTAACAAGTTGGCCCGAGATATCATCCAAGACATCCTCCCTTAGCGCCTGGTCAAGCCCAGCCCGACCTGGCCCTGTCCCACCCGCCTGGCCTTACCTGGCCTGGCCCCACCCTGACCGGCCTGGTTTGGCCCAGCCCTACCCTGCCTTGTCTTGGCTTCTTCATGACAGTAAACTAAGTCACAAGTGAGCGGCACATTTGCTCAGAATGGTGCAGACCGCAACTAAGCATGTAGCGTGGTCTTGCTCATGCATATGCTCATGCTCATGCGCCTCGTGATGCAGTTTGCGTGTGCCGTTGTTTGAGAGTGGACATGTGTGCAAGGAGGCCCCGTTGATGCAGGCCTCACCAGGACTGTAGCAGGGACCGCCCACTGCCGTCACGTACAGCATGGCTTGCCTGGACATCAGGAAAATTAGGAGTGACACACATGCTGTTCGTGTTGTCTCGGCGAACAAATCTCAGAGCCGATCAATCAAGTTCAACCCGAAGCTGTGTAGGTGGACGCGAGTTCAGAAGAAGCGGGGCGTAAGGGTGCGTCAAGGTGCTGGGCTGGGCTGGACTGGGCTGGGCTAAAGAAAAAGAAGAAAGATTTCCCGATACATAATCCTGTATCTGTAAATCTGTATCTCTGTATGCGCGGCGGCGCCCTTCATAACGAACCATGCCGGCCCCAAGCGCGGCTCTGAAGCATCCCTAGTGGCGAGGGAGTGCTGTGCAACTCTTCAGCTCAGGCTATGAGGGTGGGGGCCGAGGTGCGGGGGTGGTTGAGGAGAAGGTGGGGGGGACTTCCCTTGATACAGGTGGGGGACTTCTGCAACACACTACAAGGCTAGGTGCGCAAGGCCACCACGCTTGAGGCTGCTGCATCTAATGCTGCTGCTGGCAGATCAAATGCTTGCCTGTGTGTATGAAACAAACTGGGCGTTCATCATGCATGGCTGAACACTCCATGGTGCTCCTCGGCCCCAGGCTTGACGAAGACAAGAATGGCTTGAACTGCTTAGCTGTCAACCATTGGCCTGCTTTGCCGCTTCCCCTCTAGGGTTTGGGCCCAAGGCTTGAGTTGAAGCTAGACCTCCACATCTGCAATGCTTACAAGCCTCCAAGAACGGTTGGGGGCGTTAGAAAGGCAGGTCAAGCAACAGCATCTACTCAATGTGTGCATCAGCAACATGAGCATGTTGACACAGGATAAGCTAGCGGCCGGTGGTGGGCTGCAGCCAAGCGCTGCCTTGGTGCACAAGGTGCCATGGCAGCGAGTCAACTTGGTGGACCCAGGGAGCGAGAGGGGTCGAAGTTGGGAAGGAGGGAGGGAGGGGGGGACAGCCAGTGAGGATGGGAGGGAGGGAGAGGGGTTTAGCCAGGCAGGGAGGGAGGGAAGGGGGGCCAGCCAGGGAGGGAGGGAGGGAGAGGAGGGGAGCCTGAGAGGGAGGCAGGCAGGGAGGGAGGGGTGCCAGCCAGGGAGGGTGGGAGGGCGGGAGGGAGAGGGAGTCAGCCTCGTAGTCTGGGACATTGATGTCAGCAAGGTGGGGATGGAAACATTGTCTACTGATAGAGCCCGCTGCTGCTCCCTGCTGCTGCCTAGCACACTGCTAGGCGGCAAGCACCGCATCTTGTGCCGGATGGGGGGCCGCTGCACCTAGGCCGGCTCCCGTCATGTTTTACGCAAGTGAATGCCAGTCTGAGATCCCCGAGGGCGAGACGCTGCCATACTGCTACTGAGGCTTGCCTGCGAGGCGCATGGGGAGCTTGGCTAAAACCGTTATGAGCTAAGTTCGTTGCAGGCCCGAGGGCCAGGCCCCGACACCGGCCGACAACCGTACGGTGAAGTACTACACTGTTATTCGTTAACTAAGACAATGAGCTGGGGCGAGTCTACTCTCTCACTAATGGGAAAAAGACATGTGCCAGCCATGTTCACCCCCCAAGCATGGCAATCTGCACATGTTTTGCCGCACGGTTCGGGCATCATCCGCACTCAGCGACGATGCAGTGTACACGGCTGGGCACAACCCAGACTACAAGCTGCGTCGGGCAGCAAGCACCTTCGCCGGTCGTAAGGACGAGGAGACGTCACCACGCTCCCTGTCCATCTAGCACGGATAACAGCACGGACTTCGGAGCAGCATTGGCAAGCAGCAAGGAGCCCAGGGCCATAGGGAACACCCGGCGGGTTTTGGCTCAAGCAGCGCCGGGGAGCATTGGGAACAGCAATTGGGCGTCCGACGCTACATATGTTGGGACGGGTGAGCATTTCAGGTTCAGGGATCCGATTCGCAAGTCCTTGACAGCACTCAGACTACTGGCGCTGCCTTTCGCACAGGTGCGCGGGCGCACCAGGACTTATCTGCCCTCGTCAGCACTGGCCCGTCATCATCAACGGGCAATGCTGGGGATTTGCTGGGGCCAGAAGGTCTTAACAAGCTGGTGGCCGTCAAGTTTCATCTCAAGTACAAGACAAACTATGGGCAAGGCGTAAAGTTGCTTGGGAGCCATCCGAAGCTTGGTGCGCCCTGCAACTGCATGGCTGTATATACGTCGCAGAGGACTGATGTCCCCTGGCCTGCTGACGTGCAGGGAGCTGGAACTTGCGGAATTCAGTCGAGTTGCGTTGGAGCGCCGGGGACCAGTGGGTTGCCACTGTTCATCTACCTGCCGGCGGCGTATATGAGTACAAATACGTGTTGATTGACTTCGAGACAAAACAGGCTCTTGAGTGGCAGAATGGCAGCAACGCAGTGCTGGCAGTCGTTGTCAGTGAAACGGAGGTCAACGTATACGACAACTGGTGCGCAGCGATATGGGAGCAGCAATTTGCACCAGCTCATGCCAAGGTCGTTGGGTTTGAAGGTTAACACAGAACCTTCTACTGGCATGCAGGAGCAATGCACCTGGTTCACTGGTGCAAGTCGATGAGGACACCATGACACGAGAGACAAAGCTCCAGAAATGGGCCAAGTGAGCATGCAACATTGGGTAACTTATCATGCTTTTCGTTGCATTGATCAGGTGCCATCTAACGACTGACGGCCTTCTGGTTTGCCTGCACTGCAGTGAAATGACAGGGTATTGGAAAGAAAGCCGCAAGCTGCAGATTGAGCTGGTGCAGAAAAATGCAGAGAGCCAGGGCCTCCGCAGCGAGCTCGCAGCCCTGCGCATGGAGCTCAGCCTGGAGCGACAAGCCAAGCAGAATTCAGATGCGCTGGTCTCGGTGAGCGACTGCAAGCACACAGAAGTTTGCCACGCCATGTGCCCTGCACATCCATGGATGCATGAGCTGGGCTGCACCCAGTTTGGTATGACTCATTGGGGCTGCAGGATTGCAGCACACAGGAGTCTGGGGCCTACATGGTCAGTCAGAATAGGAGTAGGGGCTTAGGACTGCCAATCATTCGTCAGCAGGACAGGTCAACAGGGTGCATGCAGTCCTGCTTCTGGTTTGCCTTCACATCCTATGGGTGCTAGGCAGCATGGGCAGCGGGTGGCACAGCAGCCTTTGGATGCGTTGCAGCAGCAGGCAGATATCCTTCAGTCATCGCATTCCAGCTACCACACCCTTCAGCTCTTGTTGCACCAGCTGCAGCACATGCAACATTTGTGTGCCTGCCAGGGTTGCAGTGTCGAGGTTGTCGAGTGCACAGGCAGGGGGTGTGACATCTCAGCACTGCATGGTGTGACGTCTCAGCACCGCATGGTGTGACGTCTCAGCACCGCATGCTGTGACTAGCCCCGGCATGGAGTGTGTGGACCTGTTGCTGCCACACCTCAGCAGCCTTGGCAGGCGGTCAGCCTGCTGTCAGCGTTGACTGTGGGGTGCAGGAGTTGCAAGTAGAGAATGCCAGCCTGAAGGCCCAGCTGGTGCAGAAGACAGTGGAGCTGAATGCCACCCTAGCAGAGGTGCTGCAGCTGCTGGACAACGGTGAGCCGGGGCTGTGGCTGCCGGGTGCAGCTGCGCCTGCTGCAGGGACTTCCAGGTGTCCATGTGATCTCATGCATGCATGGCATGACCATGCATGTGTGCTTGTATGCATCTGTACGTATGTTTGTGTGAAAGTGTATGTCTTTATACATGAACATGCGAGTGAAGCACTGCCAGCAGGAACAACTTCAGCAATAAGAATGGACTCCTGGCAACTGTCATGCATCTGCAGCACAACTGCTGCTGTGCCCTGCCTTTCCCGTCTCTGCTGCTGCAGAGCTTGATGACGTGGAGGTCAGCGAGCTGGAGGATGGGGCACAGGGGCAGCACAGCAGCAGCCAGCCCAACCTCCTCCATGCTCCCCATGAAGAGGAGCAGGCACCCTACTACGTCGAGGAGGATCAGTATGAGGGCGACCAGGAAGACACAGAGGGATACCATGCAGCAGCCTCGCGGGCGAGTGGGCAGGCAGCAAGCCACCCAGACAACAGCGCTGCACACACCTTTCTTAGCAGCAGTGGCTTGGGAAGGCAGGCCGGCATGAGTTTTGTAGGGCAGAAGAACGGCAAGCTGGCGCCCAGAGTAGCCTTGGGGAGGAACGGGGTATGACTTCTGGCTGCTGGCAGACTTACTAAGCCGTCTGCAGTCCTGGGCAGGGCTACAGCTGGGGAGTCTGGCGCCTCGCCGCTGTGGGGGCGAGGCAGGCAGTAGTGCAGGGGGAGGTAGCCTCAGGGGCACTAGTAGATGCTGGGGCTGGGGCTGCGGCTGGGGCTGCGGCTGGGGCTGCGGCTGGGGCTGCGGCTGGGGCTGCGGCTGGGGCAGTGAGGCGGCCAGGTCCGCTCAGTGGTGTCATAGGGAGTGCAGGGTGGCACCATTGTCAGGCTTGTGCAGCAGGCTGGGTCAGGGAGGAGCAGCAGCAGCAGCAGCGGCAGCACCCCGCCATTACCACCTGCAGCCCCGCAGCCCAGCCTGCAACAGCATCACCATGACATGACAGCCGTCAAGGTGCGGCAGTAACTGCGTCGCGGACATTGATTACATGTGCTGCTGCTGGGGGCGTGGCATGTGGGGTGAGAGGGGCCATGCACCCACAAGGAGGTCACCTTACACAGGTTGGTGTGTGTACATTACGTCTAGGGCAGATGTACTGCCACAGTGCGTTGGACTACCGGGCCCCCTGCAGCCACAGACAGCATGACGAGCCCAGACAGCTAGGAACATACCAGGGGTAATACACATGCTTATTTGGACCGCCAGTGGGCATGTGGGGAAGGGTGCTCCTCTGCCCATGAGAATGGGCGCAAGGACTCCTGGCTTGATGGGTATGCCGCATCTAGTGCTTGCAGTGCTGTTGTCGTCAAAGGTCGCGACCATGGCGGTTGTCAAGAGCAGAACAAAGCCTGCGTGCACTGCATTTCACGTGTAGCTCCAGTTGATGGGACCTGCAGTATTTTATCTATCCTTTTTTGTCAGAGGCGTGGTGTGAAAGGGTGGGGCCTGTCAGGCACACATGGCCATTCCTGTAATCTCTTGCATTGTTATAAAGCGGTGCGGATGAGTTTCGATGATGACATCCCACACTCTAAAGTTCTCAGCTGGGGTTTAGTCAAAGCATATATTGGCGCCACCTCTGGAATGAAATATGCAGGGGTCCAGAAGTGCGTGTGCTTGCATATGGAAGTGACTAAGCCCGGGTAGCCACTGCGATGCCAATTTTTGCCGCACGGTGTGATAACTACGTTGACTTGACTCGTGGCGCTAACCGCCAGCCACCAAACTATCGTTACCAGGAGGACAGCTTCAATACTATCGCTTCTATCGCCACTACACACCAGCCAACATCGTGATCGCCAGCTCAGTGGCAGACTAGATGGCCCACCTCCCTGTACGACAGATGCTCGGTTGTGGATTGCTCACTCAGCACCTTAGCCCTCACCCTTGAGCCTTCATTGCAGTGGATCACTCAGTGTGGACCCCTGCAAAACGTGTTTTTGTCTGTGTGGAGTTCTTATGCTCATGGCATGCACTTGGCATATACATGACATACACACAGGCATGGTCGCCTACCACCTACACTATTGCCTGACCCAGAGGGGGATGACGTAGAGTTGGCATGGCATTGCGCTTGGCGGTGCTCTTCCGCTGCACCCTCCAGCAAAGCCCAACTTGGAGCCCGCTGGGGCTGCCACAGGCGCAAGGGACCGATGATGCACCTGGCCATGTTGGGTCTTGCTGCCAAGGAGAGCTGCAGGTTGCGACCCCAGCCCCCCCATCCAGACCAGAGGGCCTGGCCAGCACCAACGACCAGATTGTTACATCGCTCACTAAGCATGGCAGCGTGGAAGGCTAAGCTCTAGGCATACCCTCGCTGCACAGCAAGCAAGTTATTTCCTCCACAGCAGCCCATTCCCTGCACGACATACTGCACTCTATACATTGCCCACCACCACCACCACCACCATCACCAGGGCTGACCGCAGTGCCTAACCTGTCATAACCCAGCAGCAATGCAAACCGTCCAGAATAGCCAATCGTCCAGCAGTAGTAATACACAAGACAATCCTCTTGTACTCAGTCACCGCAGTGCCTTTCCAACCCCCAACCCAGCAAAGGGTACTGTTGTTGTTGTAGTTGTTGATGGCTTACGACGCGAAGCCGGCAACTTGGTATGGCTGCTGGGTAAAGGATGTGCCCAACACCAGCCTGAGCGCACTCCTGCCAGTATGGACGACACCAGCTGAGCACTCGAGGTACCCGGCACAGGGTGTTGAGTAACCAGGAGTGACCCAGAGGGTTGAGAGGGCCTTCTGGGTAGGCCTAGGGGCTGGGCACCCCTGACCCTCAGCACTGGGGCGGCGCTGGGTAGGGGCAGCTGGGTACGCTGGGTAAGGGCTGACGTTGAAGCCGGTGCTCCACACTTGGGTACAGGCCAGCTCCTGAGCCTGGTACATAGCCTCAGACCTACAACTCTGCCAGCAGGAACCCCAAAAGCTGAGGCAGTCTCTATGACCGGGGCTGAGGCTGGGGCTGCGTCAGGCATGGGGTGTGGCTGGGGATGGGACAGAGGTTGAAACTGAACCCGCCCCCAAAGGCAAGGGAGCTTTACTTCTTAGTACTACCCCTGATTGCAAGGCCTTGGGTGGTGCCACCATGGGCTTCATGCAGATCCGTGCATTTCTCTGGCTCCCATGGGAGGCCCGGGTGCTTTGCGTCGTGGTGCAGCTGCAGGGGCAAGAGGAGCAGGTAAGACAGCGTGTGGAAACCCTTCCTGCCTCCATCATCCTGACAGCAAATGCAGCAAACTCACAATAGCAACCAACCAACAGGAACAAGGACAGCTAGTTGTACATAGTGCTGTCAGTGCTTCTTTGCCTTTCGTGTCCACCCACCTGCATGGATGTAATGCTCGGTGCCGCCGTCTTGCAGATGTGGCACTGCGAATATGAAGAGCATGGGTAAACACTGTAAACGGAAGCCCCTGAACAAAAGTTGGGTTACGGCGAACAATGAGCTTTACCATATACTTGGCGTGCCCAGCCTTTCCGCCCAATCGATCAGACAGGCCCAGTTTCCCACCGCCCATGTTCGTCAGCGCAGCCTTTTCCTTTGCCTTGATTTCAGCCGCTGTATGCTTGGCTGGCTTAGCCTTTCCCATGTCGGCGGGGTTTACGCTGGGTGGACGATGGGCCTGTTCAAGCTTGGCGGCAGCTGATGGAACACTCAATAGCTGGAGGCCCAGAGCCAGCACCTTACAAGCGGCGTCAAGTCTGTAGATTTGCAAGCGCATGGCTCGATGCATGTTCGCGCTCTTCAAACATATGTTCATATGATGCAAATGTCCATCATGCGTTCGGGCCTAACTCGCAGCGGTTGCACGCCAGTATGCAATCACCCGGCCGGTCTCTCGTACCAATCATGAATCCAGGGTTGCTCTCGCATTCTCCACTCTCGGCCCAGTGGGAGCACCTGAGGCACCACAAGGCAGGTAAGCCTTGAGGACACGCTTCAATGACTCAGTAGGCGTGACAAAGCTGAGGTCAGATCGCTGGTGGCGTGCTTGACGTCAGGTGCGGTGCAGTGATGCTAGCCTAGGTCAGGCACAGGTGGGCTGCAGAGCGTGACTATGCTGCGGGTGACTCACAGCTTTTGCTTGTTGGTGCATCCTGGTATGGCCGGAGGGGGTGGGGGGACATACATGACCCGGTGCACAGCTTCCATGTGCTCACCCCCTGCGGCACCACATCACCGTGGTGTGACCGGCATGCCCCAATACACCTCAGTGCATTTTAGGGTGGGGCATGTCCTCATGGGTCATGGTCCTCAATTGCACGGTGCATAACCTGCTTGACCCAACGCTGCCAAACCTGGTTGCAACAACATGGTAAGCTAATCCAACCCCTTAAAATACCACCCTTTGACTCCTCCGCTTCTCAAGGTCTCTCCCCCTCTCCCTTTAGCTCCCTTCCCCTTCCCTCTCTAAGTTCTTTCTCTCCTTGGTAGTTCTCCTTCTCTTTCCCTTTTTCTCTGTTCTCTCCTTAGTCTTTTACCTTCGGAGGTTGGCTTGTATCCACCCAAGCCCTACCTCCTTAGTGTAACAACTACTACTACCCTTGAAGTGCCACCCTTGAACTGCCACCCTGACACATCGTCTCACTGCTTATTGCGGCTGACCGCCATGTCAGCCTCCAGCCACATCAAGTGAAGGCAGAGCAGGTCCTCACCCATTGCATAGTGCCCAACATGGACCCATTTGGTGGCGCTCCACTTTGTCCCCTGCGACAGTGGCCATAACTATGCTAGGCTTGCTTCATGGGATGCATAGCCTGCCGCCTTGGTTGCACTGATGTTAAACCCACTGCAGCTGATGTTGCTCAATCACATTCATCTGGCTTGTGCAGTGGGCAGGCAGGCAGGCAGGCAGGCAGGCAGGCAGGCAGGCAGGCAGGCAGGCAGGCAGGCAGGCAGGCAGGCAGGCAGGCAGGCAGGCAGGCAGGCAGGCAGGCAGGCAGGCAGGCAGGCAGGTGGGCGGGCGGGCGGGCGGGCGGGCGGGCGGGCGGGCGGGCGGGCGGGCGGGCGGGCGGGCGGGCGGGCGGGCGGGCGGGCGGGCGGGCGGGCGGGCGGGCGGGCGCACCATTCTACACCATTCTACCTGTCAGCCAGCCAGCTTAGGGCAGGCATGGGACAACCTTGGGTATGGGAAGGCAGCAGCGCTCACCTTAATGACTGGGCAGCTGCCATGCAAGGAGCGGGGTTCAAATCGTCCATCCGAGTTGATACTCCAGAACGCAATCGCTGCAAGCAAAGGCGCATTTGACATGGAAACCCTGCATCTCAAATACGTACCCCTTGCCCTTGCCCCTTTCCTTTCCCTGCTGTACCTGGCTCTGCTTGAACAGAACCCACCATCGCCCTTGCGTGGCTTGTACGCCAAGCCTTGCATGGCGCACTCGCTGTACCCTGCAGCCGCAGTCTGACCTGCTGGTGCGGGCACCTTGGGAAACACAGTCTCCCCTCCAGCAATCACATCAGACAAGTACATGAGCACCGTCACCATCCTGCAGGCAGGACCACAGCACTTCCACCAGGCTAGGAAGCAGGCTAGGAAGGAGGTGCGGGGAAGCCACAGGCAGGTAGCACCACAGCACCAGGATAGCACGCCAGCAGGGGTGGGGACACCCACAGGGGAGCCCTAAGACAGCCTGAGAAGTCGTGCAACAGCAGAGGTGGTGAGCCCTTGCTGGCCAGAGGATCAACTGCAAGGTCACAGGGGTGGGGAGGGCAAGGCGGGGCGGAGCGGGATGGGGCAGGAGCAGGAAAGTGAGCAATTGCTTGTACACATACAGTGAGTGCATGGCACCCTGCATGTGGTAGTATGCAAGTGACCTGTTCACGCATATACCTGGGGCAGGGGAGCATGCAGGCAAGGGGGCAATCAGGCATCACCTGTTGCCGCCATTGTTGTCGGCGCCATCGAAGGAGAAGTAATCGTGGTGTGGGGAGTACTGCAGGGACGGGAGCAGGGCACCCACATCACTCGGCATCACCTTTGCTGCTGCTGCTGCCCATGCTGCTGCTGTTGGCACATCTGCCCCTGCTGCCTTGTTGGCCTTATCTAGCTGCTGCTGAAGATTACGTCTGTAAATGTCCCTGGCCTTGGTCCTTCCATGTCCCTGGCAGTTGCCCTGCCCTTGTCCTGCTTGTTTGCCATGGCTGGGCTGCGTCACCAATCTACTGACAGCTCACCTTCTGCCCGTCTTCATACCTGCATGCATCAATGCCCAGCCATGCACTGGCCTCAATTTCATATGGAATATAATTTTCACATGGAAGAAGAGCCGAGCCAGTGGATACCGGTTTGACAGCAGGCAGCGTTCTTGGGCTGCTGCTGTGGGAACGGGCAAGGCATGCACTCACCCAGCTGAACACCCAGTCATCACTCACCTAGCCACCCAGCTGATCACCAACCAACCAACCAACCAACCAACTGACTACCTACCTGACCACCCACCTGACCTACCCACCCCCTCCCGCATCCAATATGCTGTCACCAGGCTCACCTCCCTCTGCCCCTATCCCCTCCTGCCTCCCTCTGCCCCATCCATGCTCCTACCACTCCTACCATTCCCACTCCTTCCCGTTCCCCACTCCACCCGCCCTGCCTCCCTCCGCCCCAACCCACCACACACCTGAGCACTTGGATCCCCTCTCCGTTACCAACAGGAACCATCAGCCAGCGAGCCAGCCGCTCCTGAAGAGCAGCAGCAGCAGCAAACCCAGCAGCAAGCTGCCCATGACAGCAGCAGCTATGGCAGCAGCAGGAGCTCTAGCAGCAGCCACATACTGCAGCAGCAGCAGCAGCAGCAGCTTTAGCAGCAGCAGCAGGCGGCTAGGGCGGCAGCAGTCAGGGACTGGAGCGGGGACAGCAGCAGATGGTGCCGCAAGGGGTGGCTGAGAAGCCAGGAGGGCAACCAGGCGCATGTCACGCACTGCCTACCTCCCCAGCCCAGTCCCTGCCCCCGCCCTGCCCCTGCTTGTACCTCTGCCACCACCTCGGCATGCCCCTGACCCCCTGCAGGGCCTGGCAGTTGACTTCACCTCAATGGCGGCAATGGTAGGATTCTCAGCCCTGCTGAAGAACATCCCTGTAGGGCACACCCAGCGCCTGGCTGTGGTCAGGCATAGCGGCAGTGGCTGCTGGCAGTCCAGTCCCAGACAGCCATTGGCCGTGGCAAGTGGTGGCAGTGGTCAGGCATGGCAGCAGAGAGTCCACTCCCAAGCAGGAGACAGGTTAGAAGTCTTGGTCAATCAAGTGTTTGGCACCTAGAATGGCAGGGCAGCTGACAAAGACAGCGGTGTTGACGGCTGCCAGGGACGGAGCTAACAGACAGATGCCTCCTAGCCTGACCTAGTCAGCCTCCAGCAGGTCAGGTTGCAGGCGCTGTCGCTGGTACGGCTGTGCTGCACACCAGAAGCAAGCCGCTGTCTCTTGGAGTTGAAGTGATTGCTACCAGGGGTTTCTGGTGGCAAGAGCGAGCCATCAGAGAAGGATAGCTGCAAGGAAGGTGCCCGATAGCGGCGGAACCAGGGTGGGGCCCCCACCCCGCCCCACCCCGCCCCGCCCCGCCCCGCCCCGCCCCGCCTCACCCGAGCTGGTGCGTATGTCAGACAGCTTTCCCTGCAAGCAGCACAGGGCAATGGGTGCAACAGGCAAGGCTGGTGCTAGTTTGGGATGCGTACCTGAGGGCTGGGCCACCCGCTAATTGTGCCCTTGGCTGCTGAGGCGACCTTGGCAACCCTGAGCCTTCCTGCCCACTGCCTACACCTACTCAGCCCTGCGTCATCTCCCTGACATGAGGCAAGGTTAGGGTTAGGGTTGGCCCTGGACCTGGACCTAACAGCACGCCTGCCAGCAGGGGCATAGTCATTCCTTTTTATCAGAGATAGGTAGTCACCCTCGCCACCCACTGCTGGTGTCACTGTGTCGCTCCTGCTGCTGGCAAAGCTGCTGCTGCTAACATGTAGCTGGTGCTGGTGGTGGTGGTGGTGGTGGGGGTGCTGCTGCTGCTGCTGCTGTGGACTTGCAGCTGCTGCTGCTGGTGCTGCCGGTGCTGGTGCTGCTGTGGGTACTGCTGCCTACCTACCTCGCCGGTGTTTGCATCAGACACGCCTGAGCGAGCCAAGCGAGGTGTGGCACTGGAAATCAGGCTGTCACACTCATCTGCATGCAGAGAGCCATGCACCACTGTCACAGCCCAGCCTGTCGGGATGCGTGGCAGTGGAAGCCAATTATAACGCCGTGAAATTTCCATACGTTATGCATATATTCAGCCGCTGCTGCTGCTGCTGCACCCTTGCTGCTGCAGCTGCGCCTCTCCTGTTGCTGCTGTTGTGGTGCCGGGTCAACAACATGCACAGCCCGCACACCATCTGTAAGGATGCCCTTGTACAAGAATATCTTAGGAGACCAACTCAGAACCACCTACTTCTCAAACGAAGGAAATCAGCAGCAGATGTGATGGTTGCAAGCTGTTAGAGATGTCACAATGAACAGGCTGGGGGGGGTGGCAACCCACCATCCCCGTCCCGGAGTCCTCTGCTCCGGTGTCAAGCTTTTCGCTCCAGCCGATGAAGCCTCGATCACCATGAACAGCTCGGTGCAGAAGAAGCAAGCACAGGCAGCTGATCAAACTTGCCACTTTCATCGCTGCGAGTCTGGTGTGTCGAAATAATAGCCAAGTTGTAGCGTTGCGGGCTTGTGTTTACCGCGCTCTGCCAAATGGCAGTGCCAGAGACTGGTGCCAGAGTGCGGGATGTAGAATTGATATTGCAGCTGTCATGCAGTTATGTTCATATTGCCCAAGGCACCTTGAAGTCAGGCGACCCCAACTTTCAAAAAATGGCAGGAAATGATAGGAAACCGACCCCTGGTAATCAAAACGACGCCGCGTCTCAGCCACATGGTCTCTATTTACGTTTCGCACATCCCTGGATAGAGGACTCTGTCAGCTATGCGGTGCAGCTTGTAACATTAAATATTGTGCAGTGTGCTGAGTGCTATGGCGGCTCAAATCTTGACATTCAAATTCATGCCAGTTTTGCTCATGCGGGCCTCGCCGCGACCGACCGCCGCGACCGACGTGGCCCAGTAGCCTCTGCAAACAGTCAGGGACAGTCGCCGCAGTCAAAACAATGCACATGGCACGCCAAACCGATGTAACGACGCCCCTCCACCCATGCTCGGGGTACTTGTAGACCACACGCAGTTGCCGGCTCACAGTTGTGCGCTCGCCAGGCCGGTGAGTGTTGGCCACCACACACTGCTCTGTGATGAACAGCCGCCGGCATGTGGGAAGCCGGCGACGGCCGACTTGTGTCTTCATTATCAACCTGGCTGTGCTGAGGCACTGTTGAGCTGTGTATGCTGTTGTCCTTGCTGCTGGCTGTCCAGGTGAGGCCTCTTGGGTGGGGATGAAGAGGTCACAGGGCTCAGGTAGGCTCGGCCCCGGTGTGGGCTCAGGTGGGCTCGGCCCCGGTGTGGGCTGCACTGTTGTGCCACCAGCGGGTCTGCCATGCGTGTCAAGCCGGCTGCAGTTGCTGTCAGCCCACCGGCGCAGGACCTCAATGGAAACACCTGTCTGCTTCAAGATCTGCAGTTGTTGCCTCTGCTTGCGTGTTAGTTGGGGGCTGCGCTGATACTTGCGCAGCTGGGCCTCGAGGCGGTGGTGAGCACGCTTGGCAGTAGTCATAGCCAGTTCCTGTTGCTTCACCACAGCCTCAAGAGTCTCGTTTTCCAACCTCTGCTGCCTGTGTGATGCCTGCAGATGCTTGTGCTTCTCCTCAAGGTCGAGCAAGGCAGCCTCAAGGACCTCCTCACAAGCCTGCTGCAGCTGGGCCTCGGTCATGAGCATCTCATTCTCGGCCTGCACCTCCTTAGCGACAGCCTTAGCCTTCCTTGCTGTGGCTTTCAGGCCATTGGGACTGTGTAGATAAGCAGCCCTAGGTGATTTTGTTTGGGCTACGTATTTAGCACGCTGCCGACTGCGAACCATATGGGAGGCACTTGCGCAGCTGTGCTTCTAGGCTGGGGCTGGGAGGGCCTGGGAAGGGGTGGGAGGGGTGGGGCTGGGGGTGGGAGGGGGTGGGAGGGCGGGGCTGGGGCTGGGAGGGGGTGGGAGGGGGTGGGAGGGGTGGGGCTGGGGGTGGGAGGGGGTGGGAGGGCGGGGCTGGGGCTGGGAGGGGGTGGGAGGGGGTGGGAGGGGGTGATGCAACCTCTGCTCACACACGAGGGTGGGAGGGGCTGGGAGGGGGTGGGGCAAGAGGGGTGGGCTGCCCAGGGGTGGGAGGGGGTGGGGCTGGGGCTGGGAGGGGGTGGGAGGGGGTGGGAGGGGTGAGGTGGGAGGGGGTGGGAGGGGGTGGGAGGAGCTGGGAGGGGGTGGGAAGGGCGGGGCTGGGGCTGGGAGGGGGTGGGAGGGGGTGGGAGGGGGTGGGGCTGGGGCTGGGAGGGGGTGGGGCTGCCAGGGGGTGGTCCGGTTGGGCTAGTCAGCACTGCAAGGCAAAGTTAGGTCACGCCAAAGTATGTTCCCGCAAGCCTACTCAATGAAATGACGTGCTTTCTTCTCCAACAGCAGTGTCGTTGAGTAAGGAACAATGTTGACACTCGAAAGTCTGGAAAGTCATAGTGGTCAGCTCACAACATGCCGATTTGTGCAAGGGGGTCCCTTTTTCTGTGTGGCTGGCTAGAGAGACCTCTTTCCATTCGCACCTCGCAGCAATGTCGAGTGTCAACTTGCCCAACGACGGCCCTCCGACACCGCCTGCACCAATGAAAGGCTTGCGGAGTGAGCCTGGCGGGCTAAACATTGATTGTACTTCTGGCTCGATAGCAAGCGCAGTTCTATCACTGATGCCGCTACATACCACTAGAACAATCGGTTGTGAGCAGCTGAGGTGTGTCCGCGATCGCTTGCGCCGGCATGGCCTCACTTGCAAGGATTAACGCGCCGCTTGGCAGTAGACGCGTAGTAATTCGCCGGTGCCAATGTGACAAACGCTATCGAAAACGGTGCAGTATAGAGTGAGTATTTGAATGAAGATTACCAATCCCATGTTGGGGACTCCTGACCACAACCCCTGCGAAACCTGCTGCCACAACCCCTCAGCCAAGGCTGATTGATGGCGCAGCGGATATACATGCCACTGCCACACCCAGGCATGCCCAGCAGCCACTTCGGTTGTGGTTGTCGGTTCGTGATGCGGTTGTCGGTTCGTGATGCCAACCCCCTAACCTTCCTCAAAAATCAAATGGTTGACGACCGGTACCGTACAGTCATACAGAATACAATAGCTCCGTATCGATGTGCAAGGCCAAGGTTAGACATGAGATTCACTGGTATAGTGTCCCTCTAAATCTACGAGTGCACAGTGCACCCACCTCCTACCGCCCAGCGCACCCACCCTCCTTCCTCAGTAAAGCCTTAGAAAACTCACTAGCCCAGCTCAACGTGGTTTCGTCTCCCTGGCCCCTTCTCACCCCCTCCCAGCCCATCCCACCAGATTGCAGCCCACCCCACCCCCTTCCAGCCCCCCTTCACTCGTGGAAACCAGTGCACTATAACTTGTAGTATAACCTATAGTATAACTTATAGTATAAGCCATCTCCTTCATCTGACCATGCTCCCGTAGTACACAATGCCGTGTCACAGGCTGCTGTTGAGTCTTAGGCGTGCGTCCACACCACAGCCTGCATATCACGCAAGCCTGCATCTGCCCATCTCCCACTCATTGGACCGAGGCTCCTCAACGTGTTGCTGACATGAGTCTATGAGTGGGGATAGTAGGGATTCAATAACATCTACATGCATATCTAATCCTCTATGCAAATGAAACTACGCGTCTAACGCCCATAACTGGGTGTTCATGGACAAACCCTAGCAGCGAGCCTGGCTAGTTAAACCCATGGTCGGGGGCACCCCCAATATCCGGACACCCCCCCTCGCGCTTGGTCGGAATCTTGGCAATGGCCCCGGGGTTGCATGCGCACTCCCCACCACCCCGACTGAATCTGCGACGTGTGCGTCGCCGTGTTGTAACGCAGCAATGATGGGCGCTTCCTGCTGCACCTTGTCCGCCGCGATGATCTGCAGGACAAACATCAGGTCGTCACCCTCACTCTCACCCTCCTTACATGGCAGACTGGCGGTAAAGAAAACCTCCAACAGACACCTCGAGCAGTAAACAGTGATGAGACTGTGGGCAGGCTAGGGTGACATGCAAGGCAACAACAAACAAGCACTGGAGGGGTATGAAGGATGGCTAGCGGCCCTACTGAGCCTGCTGCTCTGTGTCTAGCGCAGTGTGGAGGGTGTGATATGTCAGCTCTGACTGCAGCAGCCAGGGACCAGTGGTGAGAGGCAGGGCTCGGCATTGTCCTAGCTGCTGAGGCTATGGGGTGGCGAAGGCTGAGGGGCACGCAAGGTGTTATGCCGCGCCAACAAACAACAGCATGGGAGCGACAGATTGTGATTGGAGGGGTTTGAATGCTGCTTGGAGGCCCTATGGGAACGATGGATTTGCACGTTGTGACCGTCAGCCTGGTGCGGCTGCTATGGAGGCTGGTCCCATCATGCTATGGAGGCAGTCCCATGCTATGGAGGCAGTCCCACCTGGTGCTCAAGTCACCCCAGCCTGTGCAATGCCCCAGTGCTGAGATGCTGCACCTGGCACCGCCCAGTCTGATGGCCCTTGACTTGCATTGAGCCCCAGCCTGAACCCCCCTCCCTAACCCACCCACCTGCCAGGCCCCCACACCCGTGTTCATGCACTTTAGACCCGGCACAGGAAGCCAACGGTGTCAACGGCTCTCTAGAGAGTCAGTGGACTTTGGCAGGGAGCAGGGGGCCAGGCAGCACCCACTACCCACACCTGCGCGATCGCCACGACCAGCTCCGGCTGCAGCCACGATCCGCGAACAGCTTGCTGGCAGGCGGTGGCCGGGCGCGGCTCGTCCTCCTCCCTCTCACCGTCCCTGCCCTCCTCACCCGCTGCCGCCAGTGCCTCGGGTGTGTCAGTGTGACCTGGCCGTAGAGTGACTGGGCCTGCCCCGACCCCTTCCACACAGTGCTCTGAATCCCTCCTTGCATTGCTCTGTCCGCCTTGCTCCACGGACAAGGTTCTGTCCACCAGCGCAAGCCGCAGTAGTGGGACGCTGGGCGGGCCTGGCCTGCAAACCCCTGCCACTGCAGCTGGTGCTACCTGTCGAGTGCCTCCCTCGCTGCAATCGTCGCTGATGCTGCCGCTGCCTGTGCGAGGACGAGGGGCTGTCTCTTCGCAGGAGATGCTGCTGGAGCCTAGGAGGTTGTTTGCTGGCTGCATGTGCAACGTGGGCGGAGTGATAGGGGCTGCTGGAACAGGGCTAGGTGGGTTGGGGGAGGAGCCCGGGGTAGGCTCGATGTGGGCGGGTGGGGCCGTCACGTTTGCATTGCTAGCCACACGGGCGCCCACTGCTTGCCTCAGTAGCAAGCTGTAGGCGTGACGAGAGGGAGCGGAGGCTGGACGCCAATCTCCCTCCTTCACCCCTGCGTCATCCTTGCCCACTCCCTCCGCTCCCCCCGCTTGCTCCAGCTGTGCCCCAGCACTCAGCGCTGTGCTGGTCCCTCTCAAACTCCCACACCCTGACCTGGGCCTGTCAAAGAAGGAGGCTGTCCCACGCTTTGGTACCTGGGGCATGGTCACAGGAGTTGGGCTGCCTGCCTCCAAGCAAGCGGAGTCCCCCTGCCCCTGCCCCCCTGCCCCTGACCTTTGCCCTTGGATGGAGCCGCTGGTGGAGCGGTGCAGCGGCTGGTTGGCCCACGCCTGAGCCATGAGCGACAGCTGGGGCCAAACACCAGCACCTGACATGGAGCCCGTCCTGCTGGGAGTGCAGCTGATAGAAAGGCGCAGGGCGTTGCTGAGGGGCGTGGCGCTTCGCGGCACCACTGGCTGCCAAACTCCTGGCTGGGCCACTAGCCGGGTTCGGCTGCTGCCTTGCGCGAAGCTGTGTGGAAGGTGGCGGCTGGGGCTGCATGGCCGGGAGCGGGGACTTGGGCTAGGGGTTGGCTGGCTGAAACGAGTGGGAGCTGAGCTGGCACTTGGCAGGCGGTGAGGCTCACGACCCGTATCTGGGCGGAACGGCCCAGGAGACGTTTTTGGTCTAGGAGATCTTTGTGGCCACGGCTCCCCGCTGTTTGCGGCAGTAGCGCTCGAAGCAGGCACCTGCAGCAGCTGCGCACGCGTCAGCCCCGTGTGTAATGTCGAGGAAAGCGGCAGGCTACGCTGCGCCAGGGCCGCCGCGACCCCGGCCGCTAGCAGTGCGCGGCCAGTGGCAGCCGGACCGCCGGCTAGGGCTGCGGGGGATCTCGCCGGACTTGCGCCGCGAATTTGCCTGACTGCAGTTGTAGCGGTTGGAGGGCAGCGGGGTGAGGTCATGCCGTCCAGGATGGTGACGATGGTGCGGGGATCAGGCGCGAAACTGGGGGGCTGCTGGTTTCGAAGCCGTGCGGAGCGGGGAGTGGGAGGAGGAGCCGCAGCAACGAGACGTGGCCCACGTGCCGACAGGGTGGCAGAGGGAGGGAGGGGGCGTGCGTGCGTCCAAATGCGATCTGTCTGACTACCGGATCGCGTTTGTGTGTGATGTGAGTGTGAGAGGGAGTCAGGCTGCTGCGCAAATGGAGAGTAGGATTTGGTTTGGCCGACATGTCGGGGTGGGGCTGGCGGTAAAGCGTCAGGGTTGGGAGGCTGAGGTTGCTGTGCGGCTATGGGAGGTGACAGGGACAAGGGCAAGGGCAGGGTGAGGCGGGGGATGTGGGGCCTGGTTGGCGAGACCTTGTCTGCCTGGCTGGCTGTCTCTTGTGCCTGCTGCTGCATTGCCTCACACTCGCCTGCGCGCTGCACGTCCACCTCAGGCGTCGGCAGCGCCTCTACACTGCTGCCCACAGGCTGCAGCCCTGCCTTGCTGTGTTGGCCAGCTGGCCATTGGCTGGCCGCTTCTGCGCAGGTGGCTGTACCCAGATTGCTCTGGTCTTGCAAGCCTGTCTCCAGCTGTACACTGTGACGGGTCTGGCTCTCTTCCTCAGTCCCATGACCAGCGCTGTTGTTGCTGACGTCATCGTGTGGCTTGCTGTCACCATCCTGATCGTCCCGACGGTAGCTTCCGCCCTCGGTGTCAATGCCGCGAGTGTCTGAACGTTTGAGGTCCTCACCTCTCACGGCCCGCGTGCTCCAAGCGCTGACGCCGCTGACCGCGGCGACGTCACGCCGCACTCCATCGTCATTGTTCCAGCGAAGCTCGTCAGCGACAGACGTGTTCAGCTGAGTCGCGGTGCTGGTGGCCTCTGGCCCCAACGCCAACCTCCTGCTGCTACCCGGCCGGCTGCGGCTGTCCATCATGCCCCGGTGCAGCAGAGCTGTCGACTTGCACGGTGTCACAAGCTCGACAGATCTGCTAGGACCGGCACTGGACTGCGGTTGCGAAGTAGGGCGCAGCCCGGCCAGGGCCGCGGTGCCGACAAGACAGCCGGGGCCGGAGCGCGACGAGGCGGCGCCCACCGGCTGACCACTGGCCGCCACGCGAAGCGCGGCAGCCTGGGAAGTAGCATTGGGGCGACGGACGGCGCTCACCAGCTGCGTGCTAAGCGAACAGATCTGGCAGGTGGTCAAAACGGACAGGGATGTGGCAATCATTTGTTGTGTGGCTGGAGTGGTTGCATCACTGGCAGCAGCACTCGACTCTGTCCTGGAGTACCTACACCTGGTATCAGTATGAGAGTATGAGAGTATGAGCTCGAATCAGCAAGTCTCTATATGAAGCTCTTCCCTTTCCTCTTTCCTTCCCGTCCTTCTCTCTGCGCCCTCCCTCTCCCTGTCCTCCCCCTCTCTTCCCACCTCACCGCAGCCACTCCTTCCCGCGCCCGAGGCGTCAGTCCCTCCAACAGCGTCTCCTCCAGTGGCATGCTGGCCAGCTGACGGAACACAGCGGCCTGCACCATGGGCATGTGTAGGTTTAACCCTAATCCTTACCCTACAGCCAGCTAGCCATCAGGCATGCGGGTGAGCTGTGGAGGGTCCAGCATACTAGAACGGGCCGAGTTTTAAAAAACAGGCGCTTCTGCCGAGATTTGAACCTGGGTTGCGTACTGAGGACGCGGGTCGACCCGCACCATGTTGGTAGTGTTGGCATTGGTGCTCGCCCACTTGCGCGGTGGGCTTCGACGGCCGGACGACTCAGGGCTGATCGCACTGCCCTCAGCCACCTGCATGGACGAAGCGCTCACAGCTTGGCTGTCGACACAGAGCCTAGTCCAGGCATGCCACCTAGCTTTGCCTTGACATACAAGCCATGCAAGACATGCAAGCCATGTGAGCTTGTCATGTAAGCCATCTTCACCAACCCAAGGCAGCGCTAAGGCTACTGCCTGGCTGTGGATAATGCGCTGCTGAATGGAGCGGAGGTTTGCCTCTGAGCTTGTATTGCGTGAGTACTGGTTGACCAGCATGCAACTTGTGACCATTGCATGGTGGTGGGCAACTATGAAGTTTGCTGCCCTTGTTTGCACCACACTTGCTGAGTCATGAACAGGCCTATTGAGAGGGTTTTAGTGCTTGATGCAGGAAGTATGAGTTGAGAGGTGTTGGCTGCTCAGTTTGTGTGTCCACCTTGTCTGCACCTGCTGCCATGGCAGGTTGCCGGCGGAGGCAGGGGCGGCCAGCCCTGCCAGGCTGGCAGCGTTGCCACTCAGCACCTGGGAGCACAAGCATCGGGAGGGATACTGTACAACACTGTATTGGCTGCTTACGCCCCTAGGGTGCTCCTAGGGGTGCTGCTCAGGAGGCGTGTGTGCGTGTGTGCGTGCAGGCAGGCAGGCAAGTGAGCTGATGTGGTAGGATGATGGGGTAAGGACTGCGCTGGAGGCAAGCAAGCGAGGTGAGGAGGGGGTGGACCTTTCAACAGGCAGCTAAAGCCTGGGAGCACAAGCATCGGGAGGGATACTGTACAACACTGTATTGCCTGCTGGGGCAGAGCAGACCTAGGCTTGTTAGGTTGCTCCTTCAGGCGTGGTGAGGTGATAGGATCATGGCAGTAGTGGAGGCAGTGGTGGTGGTAGCACCCAACATGCTGAAGACAAAGCTGATCCTACATGCATTGTACAAAGCTGATCCTACGTGCTGAAAACAAAGCTGTGCATCACCATCCTGCGCACCGTTTCCAGGTAGCGTTTGCGCCGATATGCACAGCTCATAAGGGCAAAGGGCAGCTGCAGGCAGAAGATGACAAGACATGGGCAGGAGGGCAGTGCCGCGCAGGGCAGCTATTGGAAGCAGCCCAGCTTCTGGAGCCAGCCCATCTCTACGCCGCTTTCCTAACCCCGGACACCCTACCCTACCCCTGCCCCTGCTGCCCCTGCCACTGCTGCCCCTGTGGCTCCAGCCCCTACTGCCCCTGCTGCCCCTGCCTTTGAGACCCCTGGCCTGGCTAATCACTCACCCGCACTTCCTCCTCATCACCTCCTTGGGAGGCAGTGGCGAGCTGCTCCAGCGTCTCTGTCATGGTCTACCACGGCAGCAACAGGGGCGAGCACACACGTGCCACGCATGACAGCCTTGCCCCAAAGCTTCCTTGCTGCCCCTACTCCCATGGCACGAGTGTAATGTGCAACAAGGGGCAGTGTGGCAGGGGGCTGTGTGACACAGTGGCAGGTGGCAGTACATAAGTTCAAATAGCACTGGCAATCAAGAGGATGGTGTGGTGTGGTGTGGTGTGGTGTGGTGTGGTGTGGTGTGGTGTGGTGTGGTGTGGTGTGGTGTGGTGTGGTGTGGTGTGGTGTGGAGTGGTGTGACTACCTGCAAGAATTCACCATACTCCAGCTCTCCAGTGCCGTCCTTGTCGGCCTCGTCCATCAGCGCTTGCACCTGACCACACCCCACAGCCACCAGGCCTGGTTGAAGATTATGGACGTGTGTGTGGTGCAGCGTGCCCAACAGGTAATTGTGAATCAGATGGTGATGGTGGTGATGATGATGATGATGAGCCACCCCAGGCCAGTAACCCCAGGCCTCTTTAGCCTGTCCCTGCCATGTTGCACCACCATCGTGTTGCACTGCCTTCATGGTGCTCACAAGCCTCTCCCTCTCTTGAGAGGACTGTGGCAGTGGCGGCCTACCTAACCACCGGTGACTGACAATCACATGTCGCACCAATCTAACTTCTAGATAGCCACCAGCCCACCCTACACTGAGGTGGCCTATGGCAGCAGCAGCCCACCTCACCATTAGTAAGTTTTACTTTCACTAGCCTATACCAAGTCCAGTTGTGGCTGAGTGACAACACCAAGTACATGATCCGGGTATTGCGTGACGATAGGAAACAAATGTATAGTCAAATTGTATCATTGACACAATATTATTTTTAGATTATTATTTTGTAAGGCATTCATTTTAATCTGCACCAGTGATTTTTTTTGCGTAATACGTAACGATCGGAACCAAAAGCTTGTTCTCTAGGCCTGGATTTCGTTACCAAACGGACCCTTGCGTTGGCTGGCCTCGGCTGCTTCGTAACCAAAAAATGTCTTTTTGTGTATAATATTTATAAGTATAAGAAAGGTGTAAGAAAATGCTGCGTTACTTGTATTTCGTTACCAGTCGGGACCAACTGCGTAACCAGCCATGTCATGGTCCTGGACTCTTCGTGACCAGCATCAGCTTGGCTGTTTTGAAAAAAATATCACTGATCTGCACCACCTGCCCGGGTCTGGCCTCCTCATGACGTTTTAGCTTAATGCTTCAACAACTTGAGACGAGTTTAACACACTGCTGATAAAACTGGTGACATTTCTGACGGCCCAAACCTGCCAAACAGGCCATGATCCATTTTTGTGCCACCCACATTGCTTGCTAGCGTATCGTAAGCACAGCATGGCAGGGGATTCCAGTTTCTTTGATTGCATCACATCCAAGATTTCACCACTCTAAAAACCCATTAAAAACAAGCATCAGTACCTTCATCCACCGCCCCTGCAGCTAACCTTGACCTACCCAGGTGATGCTGCTGCTCCAAGCCTGCTGTACTGTCCCTGCTGCTGCCAATGAGGCAGCTAGGTCACCCAAGGTCACCCAAGGTCACCCAAGGCCACCCAAGGTCAGGCCACTGTCAAACCCGAACCAGCCAGCTGCCTGGCTCATGTAACCACCCCAACTAACCACCTCATGTAACCACCTCAACTAACCACCTCATGTAACCACCCTAGCTAACCACCCCAATCAACCACCTCAAGTAACCACCCTAGCTAACCACCCTAGCCAACCACCCTAGGCAGCCACCCAGCGGTACCTGGCGGTGTGTCATCTTGATGCCCAGCAGCTTCAGTGCCTCACTCAGCTCCTCAACGTCGATGGCGCCAGAGCTGTCAAGATCCTGGGACAGCAGTTGGGTAGTCAATCAGACCTCTTGGTTAGATAGTTGAGTGGTTGGGTATTTTGGCATAGGACAGAAACTGGCAGGAAAGAGCACCTGCCCTGTATTCATATTTCTTGATTCATATCCATTTAGGCTCGTACAGCCAGCTGCCTGCCTAGACTGCTGCCTAGACTACTGTGGCTGCTACTGTGGCCTAGCTGTGGCTGCTACTGTGGCTGCTGCTGTGGCCCCTGCAGCCAAGGTACAGCAAAGGTGCTGGTCATGGCATTTGTCAAGCTGAAGGCCTCCTCCTAGAAGAGCCAAGTAAAAATGCTCACAAATGCTGTTTCAGCGCAGTGATTTGGAACACCTTTGGCCCGAGACTGCCTCCTTCTCATGCTCCTCCTCCCTCCTCCTCCTCACTGCTTTGTCAATCCCCATGACACCGCCAGCGTCACCACAAGCCATCACTGCGGTGCCTTTCAATGCCTGGCCGAGTGTCTCGTTGCTCAAAATGCAGCGACAGACAAGCATGATGCGCCACAGCCAGCCCCAGGCCATCACACAAACCCCCACCCTAACCCCAGATTAGAGCCTTAGAGCCTCCTCCATCAGGGTTTTGACCCACCCCCTGCTCCCACCCCTTCTCCAGCCCCACTGCAGCCCACCCTGGTCTCTGGTCAGACCAGGCCACACAAGTCAGGGCACCCACCACCAACTGTCAGCGCAAAGCGCTCCTAAACCCTACCCCCTTCCCCTGTCCTCAGCCCGCGGTCCAGGCAATGCAGCCTGTACCCTACCCCTACCCCCACCCCATCTTACCCCCACCCCACCCCACCCCCGTCCCCAGCAACCGCACTGGACTTCCTCCTAACCCCTGCTTCACCGCCTCCCCCTGTCCCTAGCGGCCTCACTGTCAGCAGCCTTACGCAGCCTGCCCTTGACCCGCTCAAGCCAGGCCCATCTTGCAGCACCCACCATCAGCGCAAAGCATTCCTTGAGCTCCGCACGCTGACGCTCCTCCAAGCGCGGTCGCACCACCTGCAGCAGGGAAGCAGCAGAACTGAGGCCAGTACGTCAGGTTTTTTTATATCTAGGGTTAGGTATGGTAGGGTTAGGCATGTCGAGGTATAAGGTTAGAATTGAGGTTTCATATCACTAGGGTTGGGACATCAGATCAGGGTGTTTACTTAGGCTGGCATCAGGCTCTCAATGGTGCCGGGTCATGGTGCCAGGTCATGCAGCAGGGTCATGAGGCCAAATCATGGTGCCGGGTCATGGTGCCGGGTCATGGTGCCAGGTCATGGTGCCGGGTCATGGTGCCAGGTCATGGTGCCAGGTCATGGTGCCAGGTCATGGTGCCGGGTCATGGTGCCAGGTCATGGTGCCAGGTCATGGTGCCAGGTCATGGTGCCAGGTCATGGTGCCAGGTCATGGTGCCAGGTCATGGTGCCAGGTCATGGTGCCGGGTCATGGTGCCGGGTCATGGTGCCAGGTCATGGTGCCGGGTCATGGTGCCAGGTCATGGTGCCAGGTCATGGTGCCAGGTCATGGTGCCAGGTCATGGTGCCAGGTCATGGTGCCAGGTCATGGTGCCGGGTCATGGTGCCAGGTCATGGTGCCAGGTCATGGTGCCAGGTCATGGTGCCAGGTCATGGTGCCAGGTCATGGTGCCAGGTCATGGTGCCAGGTCATGGTGCCAGGTCATGGTGCCAGGTCATGGTGCCAGGTCATGGTGCCAGGTCATGGTGCCAGGTCATGGTGCCAGGTCATGGTGCCAGGTCATGGTGCCAGGTCATGGTGCCGGGTCATGGTGCCGGGTCATGGTGCCAGGTCATGGTGCCAGGTCATGGTGCCAGGTCATGGTGCCAGGTCATGGTGCCAGGTCATGGTGCCAGGTCATGGTGCCGGGTCATGGTGCCAGGCTCGCAATGGTGCGTTGTGCAGCCCCTGCCTGCCTCGCTCCTGCCTTGGTGCTGCTGAGCTTATGATGGTGTCAGGATGATCTTGCTTGCAGATGTTGGGGATTCTGGTGTTGTGTGACTGATGGTCTAGTTGCTCTACATCACCCAAACTTAAAAAAGCCAGCCTGCCAGCCAGATCAGGACTAGAAGACTCCAGGAGCATGCCTGAACAAAGCTGAACGATCACTGGTGGCAGGGTAGGTTCAGCTAACACTGGGAAGCATCAGAAAAACAGGCTATAATCTATGATGGCTGGCTTTGGAAACAGGCTGTAGCTGCCTTTGCCGGTTGCGAGTAGGGTCTTGGGGGGATGCAGTCTGCGGTGAGGCCATGCTTGGCGAGTGTCATGTGTTAATGGTGTTGATGGTGAGTAGTACTAGCTGAAGCAACTGGCAGCACCAATGGCACAAATGATGTTGACAAACAAACTGAGCACACGTGAACGCAGCATGCAACCATGACTGCAGGGGATGTGATCAGAAGATGCCACATGTGTCAGCATGCCTTAGACATCCCTGTTGGTGCAAGCAGTCCTAAAAAACAAGAGGGTTTAGTCAAAGCATACAGTTGACGGCACCTCTGGAATGGAATATGCAGGGGTCCAGAAGGGCATGGGCATGGTGGAGGCAACAAGTCTGTACCTTCTCACCTTACCCCGCTTCCGCAACCAGTTGCAAACGGCATCGTAGAGAACTGGCACCGCTTCATGCAGCTCTAGCCTCGTGCTGGCAGGCACGGTCGGGGTAGTGGGAGGAAATAGACGCGCGAGAGGGGCAGACATCCCTGCCTCTGCTCCGCGGACATCCATATTGCCCGTATGCCGTATCAGTGCTTAGGCCGTATCAGTGCAAACCCTCTTCACATGTCACATCGCCATCGAGACAGTGTATGCACTTGATGGCCCCCACCGATGCTCACATCATCGGTCTTCAACATGGGCGCAGCCCTCAGCTATTTGTGTCGTCATGTTAGCACATGTGGATGCATAGAACATCATCAGCTGTAGGGATCGACACATGGCATTAGCTGGGGCCATACAAGGAGCCTACATGGAGCCCTGTTACATTTTGCAGCTGAAATCCATGCAACAAACACATAAACATAGCCATGTAACCTCCTTGCAGCGGCACGCATCATTGATGCGGCATCAATCCTAGATGGGTAAAGCTGACTCCGATGATGCGCGGGATGAAGCCCATAGGCGCAATGGACCCAAGGACCCTAACCTGTCGAAGCGCACAGTTGCGATTCACACAGGCTACGTGGGAAGCGCATTCAAAGGCAGGCAACTACAATGACCCATGCAGCCAGCATGCTCAGCATGAAACACACCTGAAACTTGTGACACTGTGTGCCTATCCTGTGCTGATGCTGAGACAATGCAAAGCCGAGGATGATGCTAGCTGTGATGTGACGAACGTACAGCAGCTGCCTGCTGCTCCGCCCTGCGCTGTGTGATGCGCAATGGCCAGGCTCTAAAGGACAGAGCTTGCAGTGATGGCAGCGAGATGCGCCAGACGTGAGATCAGCCACCCTGCGCTGTGTGCTGCCCCCTGTGTATGGCGCCAGGCTCCAGCATCAACAGGTCGCTCGGGGAGGACAGTACTGTGGAGCAGGTGCTGGAGCGGGCCATCTTCCAGGCAAGGTCCTGGGTCTGGGCAGGGGCAGGGGCAGGGGCAGAGGCAGGGGCAGGGGCAGGGGCAGGGGCAGGGGCAAGGACAGGGGCAGGGGCAGGGGCAGGGGCAGGGGCAGGGGCAGGGGCAGGGGCAGGGGCAGGGGCAGGGACAGGGGCAGGGGCAGGGGCAGGGGCAGGGGCAGGGGCAAAGTGGAGGGACAGGGACAGGGACAGGGATATTCACAGGTTATCCGAGTTGCAAGGGAAAAGCTGTGGGCCCCCACCACGCAGCAGGCTGGCAGTACCTGCTGATCTGTGCTGCCAAGAGGGAGGTGGCGCTTGCCAGCCAGCCAGCCGCCGCTTTGCTGGCCAGGGCATCAGAGAGCAGGCGGTGCCGGAAGCCGCCTGGACCCCATGCCTTGTAGTTCGCATCAGCGTCATGAGGCTGAGGAGCAAGCGGTGCAGGCAGCCAGCCAGCCAGCCAAAGCACAGCAGCCCCATGGTGCTCATCGGGCGGGGGCAGGGGCGGGGGCCAGGGCGGGGTCAGGGGCAGGGTCAGGCAAGGCCCCTCCCCAGGCTGTTGTCCAGCATCAGTCGGGGGCGCCCCCAAAGGCTCTGCTTTCATTCTTTTACTCTGCGGCTGCATGACCCAGTCAGAGGCTTTGGGGTCGTAGTCCCATTCCTAACCCACTAGCCTGGCTGCTGGCTAGTTGCTGGTTGCTGGTTGCTGGTTGCTGCTGGCTGGTTGCTGCTGGCTGGTTGCTGCTGGCTGGTTGCTGCTGGCTGGTTGCTGCTGGCTGGTTGCTGCTGGCTGGTTGCTGCTGGCTGGTTGCTGCTGGCTGGTTGCTGGGTTTGTGTCGCTCTGCGGTTGCTGGGGCTTAACCAGAGGACCTGCAGGGGCTGCTGCTGCCTGCAGGCTGGACTGCTGCTGGAGACCAACTATGGCAACTTTGCTCGCCTGGTCAGTGCAGCCCCTGGTCTGACCCTACCTCAGGACACTTACCAGTCTCAGCTAGGCCGCCATCCTTGCCGCAGCTGTCTCGTCGCAGCTACAGCAGCAGCAGTAGCAGCAGCAGCAGCAGCAGCAGGGGACACCCAGCCCCCCCCTCCCCTCCTGCCCGCAAGCAGCAGCATGGGCAGCAGCAGCATGGGCAGCACCAACATGAGCAGCAGCAGCAACAGCAGCATGGGCAGCATTTGAATGGTGCGACTGATGTTTGCATGTGGATCGGCAAGGGCTGGGGCAAGGGAGGGAAGTGGTGCTCTTGGCATGATGAAGACAACGGTTGCATGTGCAAACTCCTGCTCCTGCTGCTGTGTTGCGACAAGACAGCCGCGGCAAGGATGGTGTGCTGTGGCTGTGGCTGCAGAAGTGGAGCCGGGCCAGCCGCACGGACAAGGGCGTGCACTCCCTTGGCACGGTGGGCAGCAGGGGCAGCCTAGCTTCCACCCAGCTCCTCCACTGCTGCTGCCCTCCCCGTGCAAACCCTAGCTTCCCTTGTGTTGGCCCACAGCTTCCCACCAGCTCCTCCCCACAGCTTCTCCGCAGCTTCAGCTAGCTTTCCATAACTTCATCACAGTGACCTCAGCATCCAACACATACCAAGCCCTCACGTAAGCCTCCAGGTTTTGACCCCACCTCTCAAACACCTGACACTCTTGAGACCCCACACAGACCAGGCACTTGCCCTCAGTCAGCAAGTCCCCCGTTGAGTCCCAGCGGGGTTTTTATCTTTCTCCTTTCCCCATGTGGTCACACATGTTGGTCACACATGTCGATCACACATGTCACACGTGTCACACCCCGCTGATGTTCCCTGCCTCCTGCAGCCTGCTTCACTGCTGCCTGCCTCAACAATGCTCTCATTGCTCCCCGCTCGTGACTGCGTCGTCTGTTCATTCTTGCATGCCCCTGGCCTCATACATTTGGTCACACCTTGTTTCCATGTGGGCAGGTCATGAGCCTAAAGATGCTGATTGATGACAGCCGCTTCTACGTGCCTGAGCCTGTTCTTGATCAGGCAGCAGCAGCAGCAGCAGCAGCAGCAGCAGCGCAACCAGCCACGGTGCCAGCAGCAATGACCGCAGCGGCACCAGGGAAAGGGGCAGAGGCACCATGCCTGGTAGACACAGCAGCAATGGACACAGACTCTGCACCAGCAGGGGGCCCGACAGCAGCAGACCCCAAAGCAGCAGCGGCTGTCGGGGAAGCACCTGTGCAATCAGCGCAAGTGGATGAGGGTGAGTCGGGCAGGGGCAGGGGCAGGGGCAGGGGCAGGGGCAGGGGCAGGGGCAGGGGCAGGGGCAGGGGCCATAGGGGCCATAGGGGCCATAGGGGCCATAGGGGCCATAGGGGCCATAGGGGCCATAGGGGCCATAGGGGCCATAGGGGCCATAGGGGCCATAGGGGCCATAGGGGCCATAGGGGCCATAGGGGCCATAGGGGCCATAGGGGCCATAGGGGCCATAGGGGCCGTAGGGGCCGTAGGGGCCGTAGGGGCCGTAGGGGCCGTAGGGGCCGTAGGGGCCGTAGGGGCCGTAGGGGCCGTAGGGGCCGTAGGGGCCGTAGGGGCCGTAGGGGCCGTAGGGGCCGTAGGGGCCGTAGGGGCCGTAGGGGCCGTAGGGGCCGTAGGGGCCGTAGGGGCCGTAGGGGCCGTAGGGGCCGTAGGGGCCGTAGGGGCCGTAGGGGCCGTAGGGGCCGTAGGGGCCGTAGGGGCCGTAGGGGCCGTAGGGGCCGTAGGGGCCGTAGGGGCCGTAGGGGCCGTAGGGGCCGTAGGGGCCGTAGGGGCCGTAGGGGCCGTAGGGGCCATAAGGGCCGTAGGGGCCAGGGGCTGTTTGCACGTACCTTATCCCACCCTCTGTGCCCTCCCCCTCCAGGGCCATCTGCAGCCAGCACCCCAGACTGCGAGGGCATGAGCCTGGCTGACCGCATCAACCGCCACCTGCCTGACAGCATCAGGGTGCTCAGTGTGCAGAAGGTGAGGCCGGCAGGGCGGGGGGCCAGGGGGGGGCTGAGCTGGTGCGCTGCTGAGGCACTCTGCCCACCCACACACCCACCCACCCACCCAGGCAGGGGGTGGGCTTCTGGCTCCAGCTGCTGTATTTGATGGAGGGTGGATTCACTTAGCCTGCTCCCATGATTCACTGAGTTGCCTGGCTGTCAGCCAGTCCCAACTGAGAGAGAACCCTCCCGTGATAATCAAAACGACGCCGCGTCTCAGCCACGTGGTTTCTATTTATGTTTGGCACATCTCTGGATAAACGACTCTGTCAGCTACTCCCATTATTCACTGAGTTGCCCGGCCTGCCAGTGCAGGTGAACAAGAAGTTTGACGCGCGACATTTCTGCTCCTCCCGCACCTACGAGTACTACCTGCCCGCCTGCCTGCTGGGGCTGGGGCGGGAGGGCAGCCCGGAGGATGCAGCCACCCTGCAGCGCTTTAGGGCGGCGCTGGCCGCGTTTGTAGGGCACCACGCCTTCCATAACTACACGCGTAGAAAGTGGGTGAGGCCGCAAGGGAGGGGGGCTGAGACAGGGTGGGTGGCCGGAAGGCTGGGGCGGGGCGAGGGCGAGGGCGAGGGCGAGGGCGAGGGCGAGGGCGAGGGCGAGGGCGAGGGCGAGGGCGAGGGCGAGGGCGAGGGCGAGGGCGAGGGCGAGGGCGAGGGCGAGGGGGAGGGCGAGGGCGAGGGCGAGGGGGAGGGGGGAAAAGGGTAGAGTGGGGCTAAGGATGACTGACAGGTGGCAAGGGCAGGGATAGAGGCAGGCACAAGCGCACAAGGTTTAGGGACACATCTACCTCACCACCATCGTCTCTGGCTCATGTTAATGTCCTACTTGCATGGGCAGGTGTGACATTTTGTGCTACGCTACCTCCAGCATGCAAAGGGATGCTGTCAGCTGCCAGCTCTGCCCAACCAATTTAACCAGCTTCACTCGCTCCAATCGATGTAGCCCAACCGCCCTGTCCTGCCTGCAGGAATCATGAAGCAGGCAGGCTGGGGCGAGGCCGCAAAGGGGCAGGTTCAGTGCCCGGCAGCGCTGCAGTGACAGCCAACCCCAAAAGTGCAGCATCACTTGCTGCTGCTGCTGCCCCTGCCACCCCTCCCCCTGCTGCTGCTGCTGCTGCTGCTGCTGCTCCCGCTAGCCCCCCCCATGCGGGGTGTCAGGGTGCTCAAGCAGAGGGGGGCAGAGCAGGGGTGGCAGCAGCGACGGAAGCGGCAATGGCAGGGGTAGAGGCAGGGTCAGGGGCGGGGTTAGGGTCAGGGGGGGCAGCAGAAGCAGGGGCAGAGGCACCAGTGACAGAGGCAGCAGCAGGGGCAGGGGCAGTGTGGGCGGCAGCAGCAGGGGAGGGGGGAGAGGTAGAGGCAGGGGCAGCTGGCAGTGAGGAGGGCAACACCGAGGAGCGCCCTGCCAAGGTGACAGACCCGACCCTGCAAGCATAGTCTGGGCTATCTCTGCAGTCAAGCTCTGTTCTGCTGCTGCTGCCCCTGCTGCCCCTGCCGCTGCTGCCCCTGCCGCTGATGCTGCTACCTGCCTTGCTGCCACCACCTCCCACACTTACGCTGCTGCCACTGCTCAATCACTGGCGATTGACCTACGACACTGGAGATGTAAGATGGGTGTATGCCTCTGGTGCTGCCTGCTCGCCCCACTGTCTATGCTCCCTCCCTCCTTAGGAGCTTATGACCTGACTTGGCCCCCCACCTGCCCCCCACCTGCCCCCCACCAGGTACCCCGCACCAGCTTTGTTACCGACACATCCACAGTCCTGATGGCCTGTATGGGAGACGAGGCGGGTGAGCAGCAGCAGCAGCAGCAGGATCAGCAGCAGCAGGATCAGCAGCAGCAAGGGCAGCGAGAGCAACTACAACAGCAGCGGCAGCAGCAGCAGCAGCAGCAGCAGCAGCAGCGGCAGCAGCAGCAGGATGATGATGAGGACGACGAGGAGGGGGGAGAAATGCAGCAAGGCAGTGAGGACGAAGCCATGGCTGAGTTCCTGGTGCGCCCTCCCCCTCCCCCTCCCCCTCCCCCTCCCCCTCCCCCTCCCCCTCCCCCTCCCCCCCTCCCCCTCCCCTTCCCCCTCCCCCTCCCCTCACCCCACCAGGCATATACCCTTACTACCCTTGCCTCCTGTGTTGTGCAGAAGCAAAGGCTGACAGGAGGAGCTCAGGGTCAGGACCAGGGCCAGCAGGCAGAAACAAGTAGCAGGCAAGGAGACAGCAGCAGCCAAGTCCCGCAGCTCCCCCCTCGGCTGCAGCCTGTGGTAGGTGGACAAGCTTGCTTACTGTACCACCACTCATCATCTCACCACTGGCACCCACTCTGCGCTGCAGTGCCTGTCTCAGAGTTTACACAGTAAAGTGCCTAATTCCGGCCATTTCTTTGCCAAAACCGTCATAACTTCTCCACCACTGCTCCAAAGTGAATGAACTTTATATCACTGAGTAGGGCTTGAAACCTGCTGCTCAGCAGTAGCAAGCTCATGTCTGGGCTCCACAGGCTTGAAACAACACGGCCAAAACTCTGACATACCCCCAAAATAGGGTGTTTCAAAACTAACTCTACCTAAATCTGGCCACTTGCAATACTCCCAACTTTGACTTAAACCCTACCCTGCATTTCAAGGCATGTATTCACCATGGGGTTGATCACCAAATGCAATAGGAATAGTTAAAGGAAGTTGTGTTGTGAGTCATAAGTTAAAGCATCACAGTGTGCCACCCCCCCTTACACGCGAGCCCCTCCGCCATACTTAGCTGCCCTAATGGAAACCTGCTCTTCCAGCTCCTGCCTGTTGTAGAACTGGTCTACTGCCCGGAAATACAACGGAGGTTGCTCCTCCGCTGAGCGCCGAACAGCTGCATCCATCATATCGTTGGTCACAGTTAGGCGCTTCCATGGTGCTAGGGTCGCCATGCCCTTGCCACCTTGGATGGAGGCTTTTGCTGCTACCTGTGTACCTGTGACTGTGTACCGGTCATAGTGATAGGGGTGATGGGAGTGATGGAATCGATGGGAGTGATGGGAGTGATATGAGGTGCTATCAAATGCTAGGTGCCACCCCGCTTCTTCTCCCCCTCCCTCCCCACAGCACCGTGTCAAGGGCAGTCTGCAATGCATTGCCCCTTGGTGGTGGCATATGGCGGGAGGGGACCTCATCCACCCCCCCTTGCCCACTGACTGCCCCACCACTACCCACACACTACCAGCCTCCTCACCCTGCTGCCACATGCGGGCCCCCTACCCCCCACTCACGCTCAAACCCACCTCCTCTAACCCCCACACACGCTCACCTTCCAAAGCCCGGGAGCAGTCCCTGAGCCACCCCACCCAGCCCCAGCCCCCTGGGCAGCGCTCCAGACCCCAGCTGACCCCAGTGCCGCCCTAGCCTCAGCCTCAGCCTCAGCCAAGCCCCCTGAACCCCCAGCACACCCCCCCAGGCCGCCCCACCCAGCCCCAGCGCACCAGGCAGGCCACAGCTAGGCTCCCCTGCTAGGCTCCCCACCCTGTAGTGGCTGGTAGGCGGCACTGGACCAGCAGCGTCACCATGTTAGGCAACCGCCTTAGTGTGATGATGAGGTCCACAACACCTCCTGGACTACGCCCAGGGCTAGTGGGGCTGCCTTTGGCTGGCGCGCTGCACCCCCCCCCGCACCGCCCCCCCCCCCCTGGCTGCCACACGCCTGTGTTCAGTGCACGCGGCCAAGACTCTCTCACTCTCCCACTCTCACTGCTCTCGCCTGCTCTGTGATGGCCTCTGGGCTTCCCTGCTGCCTCAGGCTTGCCGCCGCTTGGCTCTAACCCCCAGGCCTCTGTGGCCCCCTCCCCCTGCTGCCTCAGGCTTGCCGCTGGGCCTGCGCTTGGCTGCACCTTGGCTTGGCTGGAGCACTAGGAATGCATGACCCCGCCCGCCCGCCCGCCTGCCTGCCCGCCCGCCCGTCTGCCTACCCAGCATCTGTTGCCTGCCTGCCTGCCTGCCTGCCTGCAGCTGAGCTTTAACCCGCAGGTGGTGGAGGGAGATCAGGTGACTAAGACTTTCTACCGCACCATCTTCACCTTCACGGCTGATGACCCGCAACCCTTGGTGGAGGGTGAGGGGGTGGGGGGGAAGCTAGGGGGTGGGTGAGGGTGAAGGGGGATAAGGGGGGGAGGGGGGAAGGGGGGAAGGGGAGGAGAGCAGCAGTATGGCAAAGTTGCCGCTGCCACAGCCGCCACCGCCACTACCTCTGCTGCTGCTGCTGGTGCTACCAGCTTCTCCCCTGAGTGCTCCTGACTGCTCCTGACTGCTCCTGACTGCTGCTGCTGCTGCTGCTGCTGCTGCTGCTGCTGCAGGGGGTATGCCGTGCCTGCGCCTGCTCGTCAAAGGCCAGAGCTTCATGATCCATCACATCAGGTGCATCCCTGGGCCAGGCCTGAGGGAGGGTTCAGGCGCAGGCCCCCACAGGGACTTCACAGGGAACCCAGGTTTGGGCCAGGATCAAGAGGAGCCCAGGAGTTGAACCCCAGACCTAGGTGTCAAACTCCAGACCTTTGTAGTCAGGCGCAGCCCTGCGAGAGAGGGGCTACAAGGAGGGGTGAGGGTTAGGTCAAGAATGTAAAGCTGTGAGGGTTTTGCAGGAGCCAGGAGTAGAACCCCAGACCTTGTAAATGACATGACGGGCTCTTCACGCAACCAGGGCTCATACCGCTGATAGAAGCATGCATGCAGTGTTGCTTATTGCCAGTGTGCAGCCCATGGGAATTTGAGGAGCTTGCATGCAACCCTGGAAAGTGTTGTCACTATCACCATTACCATTGTGTAGTCATCAACCTGTGGTGTGCACTGGGCACAATGTGCACCTCAGGCATATGATTGGAGCAGCAGTCGCTGTTGCCCTCAATCTCATACCCCAGGTAAGGGTGAGGGGCGGGCACGCAGGCAAGCACGCGGGCGGGGCGGGGCGGGGCGGGGCGGGGCGGGGCGGGGCGGGGCGGGGCGGGGCGGGGCGGGGCGGGGCGGGGCGGGGCGGGGCGGGGCGGGGCGGGGCGGGGCGGGGCGGGGCGGGGCGGGGCGGGGCGGGGCGGGGCGGGGCGGGGCGGGGCGGGGCGGGGCGGGGCGGGGCGGGGCGGGGCGGGGCGGGGCGGGGCGGGGCGGGGCGGGGCGGGGCGGGGCGGGGCGGGGCGGGGCGGGGCGGGGCGGGGCGGGGCGGGGCGGGGCGGGGCGGGGCGGGGCGGGGCGGGGTGGGGCGGGGCGGGGCGGGGCGGGGCGGGGCGGGGCGGGGCGGGGCGGGCATCAAAATAGGGAGCTGCGTGTGGCAGGGAGGGCCCCTGAAAAGATCAGTGTGACAGTGTGACCAGCACGACCAGCACGATGTGATGTCACACCAAGAATGAAGTGCAATGTGTGAAGTGTCACCCTCCATGCAGGAGGTGCTGGTGGCATCCCTAACAGCGCCTGCCCGAGTCAGCCTGCCCCGCGCCCCACCCCACACGCTTCTGCTGTCGGACTGCGACTTCTCAGAGTTCCCTGCACAGACAAGTGAGGAGGCATGCAGGCAGTTGGGTTGATTGGGGTGGGTGGGGTGGTTTAGGGCAGAAGTGGGGATGACACAGGCAGGCAGGCATGCAGGCAGGCAGGCAGGCATCGCAAAGGCAGCTACTCCCGGATGGCACCTATGGCACCTGTGGTCAGCCACGTGGGCAGTGTAGGGCAGTGAGTGTTAGGGTGAGGGTGAGGGTGCGGGGCAAGGCATGTGCAAGGCAGTGAGGGTTAGGGGTAGCCACCAGCAGCAGCAGCAGCAGCAGCAGCAGCCGGGGGCGCCAGGGTTGCTAGGGTCGGGGCACATTTAAGCTAAGGCATACCGTCAAGGTGATCACGTTCAGGCGTGCAAGCATGCCGGGCTGGGTGCTGTTGGTGCTGCAGGTGGCGTGCGGGACCTGCTGCTGGTCACGGGGCGATGCCTGCGCCTGCGTCAACAAGGCACTGAGCGCAAGGAGGCCTTCAGACGCCAGGTCACAGCCCCCCTGCCACCCCCCTGCTGCCGCCCCCCTGGCTGCTGCCGCCTCCCTAGCTGCTGCCACCCCCCTGCTGCCACTCTGCTGCTGCTGTCTCGTTGCGGCCCCCTGCTGCCGCTCCCCTGCTGCTGCTGCCTCGACGCTGTCTTGTTGCTGGCCAGTTGTAGCTGCTGCATAGTCAACTGTGGCTGGAGGTGGGATGGGGCACTCACTCTCACTCTATCCACACCAGTGGCTTATGCAAGCATCATGCTGCAGGTGACAACATGCCCATCCATGTGTGCTGCATGCTTGACAGAGGCGTTGAGGTTTAGCACATATGTGCTTTTCAGAGTCTCCGGGTGTCCATCCTGAGCAGTTGAAGAGGGCGTGTTGCGCAGGTACTGTTGCCGGCACTGCAGAAGCTAGTGGAGCTGCCCGACTGGGCTGTTTGGAGCCAAGGCCTGGCCTTGACCTACCCCTCCCCTCAAGATCAGATCGACACGTTCCTGCAAGCCCACAGGTGTGGGGCTGATAGCCGGACTTATGGTGAAACATAACACATGGAGCATGGTATGCAAAGTGAGGGACAGCCAAAGACATGGACAGGGGCAGATTGTATTTCCAGCTTTCTATGGTTCGACCCTACACTCTTTGTGTCGCATGTTGTTGTGTCGGCTGTCGGCGATGACAGAGCGTCTCTTCATCAATGTTTGCAGAGAGTGGGTGGCGGTCATGGCCGTGAAGCGCAGCGAACGGGATGCACGAAGAGCTGCCTTTGAGAAAGCTGGAGGCCACGGACCCGGCCGTGGCGGGAGAGGTGGCGCAGGCCGCGGCTCAAACCCGGACGGCACCGGTGTGTCGAGCGAGGGTGGGGCCGACGCGTCGGAGATTGCTGAAGCAAACGGGCATGCAGGCCGAAGCGGCTGGCGCAAGGCTCGCGGTGCCGGCAACAATAAGGGCGGCCGGTGGTTGAGAGGCGGCAAGGGCGGGCGGGGCCAGTGGGGCGGCAAAGGCCGGGGCGGAGGGAAAAACTAGCGAGATGGTTCCTCCCAAAAGAGCACACACATCTGACCTAGCATCTAGTAAGCAAGCGGCAGCACAGGTCGGCTTCTCGACTGCGCTTCGCTAGCACCAGAGCAGCCATCTGAGCGTTACGGGCGCCGGCCGAAAGGTTAGCGAAGCCTCGAAACGGCGTGATGGCGCAATGTCGCGCAATGACGTAAGCGTGGACCAGATGGAGGGGCTCAGCGATGCGCTTGCGCGCTCGTGCTATATGTAAGCAATCTGTCAGAGGCAAAGGCGATACAGTGTTGCGAAACAAGCCTCAGTCGTGCGCCTAACTTCACAGCGCCCGCCAACACTTCGCCTGCACCCCATACATAGAAAAACGCAGATTACTTTACACGTTACGGGGAAACCTCGCATTCCACGCACTCTTACTATTACTATTACTATTACGTCGCTACGCTCCGCGGCTGCTGGCTTCGGTCTCGAGCTGTTACGCTCCAGCGCCTCGGCCTCGCGTTTTTAGGGCGCCTAAAACTACCGGCGCTTCCACTATCTAATTTAGTTCCGTTTTAGGTGCGTTGTGGCTACATTCTGTGCGGCGAAGCCGCACATCTGGAGCAACACTTTGTTTTGGAGCGAAGGGCGGGGCGTGGTAGCACCATACGCGACTTGCAACGGTAGCCAGTTTGAACCAGCTATGCACTTTTCTAAAATGGTCCGCGTCCCGCGTTTTTAAGAGCATAATAGGAACTAAGTCTCTTAAAAAGCAGGCTATTAACTATTATATCGCATGAAAACGGAACTAATAGAGCTTTATAAGCGTTGCGTAACCGCAGTTTTCACTGGAAACGTGCAAAAGTTTTACTGTAGCCGCTGCCTACAGTGCAGGGGCGCGGTTTTACGAGTGCAAGGGCTGTCGACAAAGCTGGGCGTCGCAGAGGTCTCGGTTATTTTCCCTTAACAGCTGGCCTCTGACATCATACTGTACGTAAACCTTACATGTGAACCCGACTTGCGTTACAGAGCAACGGCAACCTCACTCAGAGAGGGGGGTCAGGGATAGCACAAGGTTTGGAAAACCCGCATGTCCATTTGCAAGCTCCTCATATTGACCGCGCCTTGTTTCAAAACTTGCCACATAGCTATGGCATGCAAGCGCACGAGTCTGAGCCTAAACTACACACTTCCGGTGTGAACCGGGCACTGCGCACATACGCGTAACCTGGCCACCGCCATGGTGGTAGCTCAAGGGCCAGCTAGTCATCATAAAGGGTAGGGCGGGGAACCCTGGTACATCTAGCCTGATCCACATGAACCTCACCGTCATATCACGGACCTATCTTCGCCATTTAAGCCAGGCTGAAGGCGCATGAGGCATGGGAGCCCTCAGGCCCCTCGCCCATGCCACCCCCCCTGCTGCTGCCGCACAGCCTGCCAGGTCATCAGGCCAGCTTGGCTGCCAGGGTCCGTACCCGTCACGCCAACCTGTCACGCTGCGCCGGCGCCTCTCAAAGACCTGCTGCCCTCCACAGCTCGTTCACTCATTGCCACTGCGCTGCCGTGGCTGCCTTGTCATCCTTGCCAAGCGCCCGCAGCCTGGTCTGGCCTGCCGCTCTGTGGTTGGTCTGAGCTGCTGCCAGCCCCTGCTGCTGCTGCTGAGACCACCTGGCTGAGGGATGGGGGCAGCAGCCAGGGGACCCCTCCACTTGCCAGCTGCTGCCCCCCCCCCTGCTGGTACCCCCTACTTTGTGCCCGACCTGCCACCATGTCGCCCCCAGGCATGAGCTGGTGAGCATGCTGAGCCCAGGCCAACCACTGCTGCCCAGCTGCTACCTACAGCCAGCAGCCCAGTCTGGCGCCCAGCCACCCGTGCCCAGCCCACTGCCCCCCCCCCACCCCCAGCCTGCGCCCCCCAGGCCAGCTGCTACCGCACCACGTACAGGTGTGGTCACTGAGCCACCGTCAGCCTGCCCAGCTGCTCCTTCACCCAGCCCCAGGCAGGCAGCCTGACCCTTAACCAGCACGCTGCCCTGCCGCTGCCGCTGCCGCTGCTGGCGTGCTGCAGGTGCTGTTCTGTTACGGCGGCCAGCCCAACTGGTGGCCCTGCAGCCAGACCCCAGCCAGCCTCCAGTGCCCAGCCCACTGCCAGCCAGCCTCCACCCCACCGCCCCTGAGATTCAACCTGGTGACCATCCATGACACCCTGGTCCCTGACTGCTATCAGAAGATGCTGGCGTTGTCGTCCGCCGCCCTGCCTGCCGCCGCTGCCCCCACCAGCAGCTCCTCCCGCACCTCCCCCACCTCCTCAACACTCAGCCCCATCACAGCCGCCAGCTCCTGCTGCTGCTCAGGGGACGGCACCTGCGGCAACACACAAGGACTGGCTCAGAGACAAAGGGACTGCCTCAGGAAGTGGGGGCGGGGATGGGGGGGGGGGGGTGGGGGCAGTGGCAGGGGCAGTGGCAGTGGCAGGGGCAGTGGCAGGGGCAGGGGCAGGGGCAGGGGCAGTGGCAGGGGCAGTGGCAGGGGCAGGGGCAGGGGCAGGGGCAGGGGCAGTGGCAGTGGCAGGGGCAGGGGCAGGGGCAGGGGCAGGTGGCAGGGGCAGGGGCAGGGGCAGGGGCAGGGGCAGGGGCAGGGGCAGGGCAGGGGCAGGGGCAGGGGCAGGGGCAGGTGGCAGGGGCAGGGCAGGGGCAGGGGCAGGGGCAGGGGCAGGGGCAGGGGCAGGGGCAGGGGCAGGGGCAGGTGGCAGGGGCAGGGGCAGGGGCAGGGGCAGGGGCAGGGGCAGGGGCAGGGGCAGGGGCAGGGGCAGGGGCAGGGGCAGGTACACAGTTGCTGCTTTGTCAACGAGAGGGTCAAGAGCACTGTAGGCAGCCAGGCATGAGCCCCTCCCCTCCCTTGCCTCCCCCCTCCCCCCCCACCCCCCCCGCCCCCCCCACCCCCCATGTGTGGCTCTGACCTTCTTGCAGAATGCCGCATACACCTCCTTGAGCTCGGCCCTGCCCCCCCAGCCCTGTGTGGAGGCCTCTGGCAGTGCCCGCGAGCAGGACAGCAGGTCCAGCAGGCTGGTCACCATCTCCTCGCTGCGCTTCTGCCGGTGCTGGCTCACGGCCTGCGGGGGCCAGGGGCACAGGTTCAGAGCGTCACACCCCCCTCAGTGCCAGGGCGTCAGGACTTGAGGCTGAAGTTTATGGGAAAACATCAATAACAAAAAAAACAAAAGTAATAGTAATACTTTCCCCAGCACAAATAAAAGGAATTCGACTGTTACTTCTCGACCTCCCTAAGGCCTCAAGATAGATTCAGGATAGACTTGCGGTACTAGCCGCTTGCCCTTTGCAGCCTTGGTATACTCATCCGAGTTATGGAGAATTACATTATCCTGTTTTCTGCATACACCTCAAATAGATGAAGATATGAGCCAGTGCATACAGCCGCACCAGATGTACATCAACAAAGCTGTGGCATCAGATCAATCACCTGCACAACTGGGGTCTAGGGAAAACATATATTTGAAATGTGCAGCCGCTGGTCTGACCCGGTCTTGGAGTTGGCCAATGAGACCAATGAGACCGAGAGCTGGGTTGTGCAAGTAAGACCGAAGAGGTGGTTGACCTGGCAGAAGCTAGTGCATAGTTGGTTGGCGCTCAGGCCTGCCAGGACTGCAGGAGCGGTTTGGCTGCCCCCACCCTACGGAGGTGATGCCCTTTGCAACTGCATGCAGCCAGGCATACACACGCTCATCGTGCAAGGCGTCGCTGTCCCTGTCACACTCCGTTCCAGCAGCCAGCCAGCCACTGCAGCCAGCCACTGCCTGGCCGCCAAATAACCTCATAAATGATCCGGGATTGGGAAACCTGGTGGGAGGGTAGCAAGGGCATGCCCCGAGGCTACCCTCCTCCCTTAATGCACGCCCGACGGCGAGGGCGTCGTCTTCCTTCCTTATTCCCTGCCTGCCTGCCTGCCTGCTGCCTGCCTGCCTGCCTGCCTGCCTGCCTGCCTGCCTGCCTGCCTGCCTGCCTGCCTGCCTGCCTGCCTGCCTGCCTGCCTGCCTGCCTGCCTGCCTGCCTGCCTGCCTGCCTGCCTGCCTGCCTGCCTGCCTGCCTGCCTGCCTGCCTGCCTGCCTGCCTGCCTGCCTGCCTGCCTGCCTGTCTGTCTGTCTGTCTGTCTGTCTGTCTGTCTGTCTGTCTGTCTGTCTGTCGGTCTGTCTGTCTGTCTGTCTGTCTGTCTGTCGTTCGGGATTGGGCAAGATGTGGAATGGTACGGCAAGTGGCTTCCCCTCCTTTGCCTTTCCTTCACCATTTCCTTTCCGGCTTCTGTCTATTTAAATCTACCCAAGCCATGCCTCCCTAATGTCAAACCCTACTCATGCTCCTACCTGCCCCCACCCCTTACCTGCACCAGCAGCAGGCGGCGCCGACTGCCCACCAACTCCTTCACCACAGACATCACACGCTTGTCTTCCAAGCCCAGCAAGATGGGCAGCTCCTTCAACACGAACTGAGGGTTCAGCTTCCCCGTGCCTGGAAGAAGCAAGGGGCAGGGGGCGACTGGACGAAGCAAGGGGCAGGGGTGCCTGGACGAAGCAAGGGTAGGGGGATAGGGGCTCGTAAAGGTTTAGGGCATGAGGCAAGAGGCTGGGGAGTGGAGACATGGGCATGGGGCACAAAGCTGATCACGGGTGGTGAGTGGGGCACAAATTATGGATGCACAAGATGCCCCTTGCATGCATGTCATTCATTCCCTTTATTGCGGTTTGACTTTGTGAACCCGCCTGGCCGCTCGCCGCTCATTCCTCTGCCGCTTCTGGGTGACCCAACCGTCGCGAAGTGAGACAAGCTTACACCTACCGTCGCTGACACGCTTCTCGAACTCGCGGCGGAAGAGCGCGCGCCGGGTCGGTTCGTCGACCGTTTCAGTTACTTTACCGCCCGACTTTGCCAGCTCCAGCACTCGCTCCAACGTCCATTTGCCACCCTCCTGCACCAAGCACGGCACCAGCGCGAGTCAGGGTAGTGCCGCCACGTGCTGCGAGACAGCGGTGCGTGATGGCACCGGGCGGGACGGAGGTCGACAACGGCGCCGCGCGATGCCGGACGGAGCCGTCCGGGCCGTGAGTCGGCGCAAGCGTGCCATAGTGCTCGACACACCAGGCGATCAAGCCTGATGACGTACAGCACACCCGCCTCTGCCACCCATACCTCTGTCCTCCATTCCCACCTCCCCTGCAACCCCCGTCCCAGCTAAGCAGCTTATCCGCCGCACTGCAGCCCTGCCTTCCAGCTGGCAGGGGAAAGGAGTTACTTGACTGCGCTTGGATTTCACACCTTTCACCACCTTTCACACCAAACACTGCGAACAGCTCTGGCCCCTGGGTAGGCCAGCCCAACTCCCCACCGGCCCCGTGACCTGCAGTGTGACCACCGCCTACCCAACATCCCAACCTCTACCCAGCCCCATTGCCCCGCCACCTCCGCCCTGCCAGCATCTCCCACCACATCCCTGGCAGCGCTGCTCTGCTGACAGAGCTGACTAGCACCCCGCCTGCCAGGCCAACCCCTCCCTGATGCCTCCCACCCGCCCTCCCCTCTCCGCCTTTCCCTGCCCCCCTCCCCTCCCTGCTACCTCCCCCCCCACCATCCCCTCCCTGCCACCTCCCCCCCCCCACCATCCCCTTCCTTGCTGCCTCCCCCACCCCCCTGACCCTGGCGCGCACCTCGGGCGCAGCAGCGGTGCCGAACACCTCGGTGCGTGCGCCTGCCATGGCCTTGTCGGCCTGCTGGGGCGTCAGTCCCAGCTGACTGCGTATGCCCTCCAGGTACTCCTTCTTGTCTGGCGTGAGGGGGCCTGCAGCCAGGGGCGCAGGGCAGGGCAGTGATCAGGGCAGGGCAGGGCAGGGCAGGGCAGGGCAGGGCAGGGCAGGGCAGGGCAGGGCAGGGCAGGGCAGGGCAGGGCAGGGCAGGGCAGGGCAGGGCAGGGCAGGGCAGGGCAGGGCAGGGCAGGGCAGGGCAGGGCAGGGCAGGGCAGGGCAGGGCAGGGCAGGGCAGGGCAGGGCAGGGCAGGGCAGGGCAGGGCAGGGCAGGGCAGGGCAGGGCAGGGCAGGGCAGGGCAGGGCAGGGCAGGGCAGGGCAGGGCAGGGCAGGGCAGGGCAGGGCAGGGCAGGGCAGGGCAGGGCAGGGCAGGGCAGGGCAGGGCAGGGCAGGGCAGGGCAGGGCAGGGCAGGGCAGGGCAGGGCAGGGCAGGGCAGGGCAGGGCAGGGCAGGGCAGGGCAGGGCAGGGCAGGGCAGGGCAGGGCAGGGCTCAGGGCGCAGGGCAGGGCAGTGGCGAGCAGCAATGACCGAACCTCGCCTGCTTTTCTTTCTGCTATAATGGCATCCTTTACCAGTGGAGGGCGGTGGAGGGAAAGGGAAGGGCAGGCAGGGTAGGCAGGGCAGGGCAGGATTAGTTTTCTTTCTTCCGTAATGACATCCCAAACCTGTAAAATGTTTGTGTGGTTGCGCAGCAAGGCTGATGGATGCCTGGACTGCACGGCTGTGTGCTAACCACCCACAGGCAGTGGAGCTGAGTAAGGCTGAGCGGGTCAGAGGGGGGGGAGGAGTGTAGCAGTGAAGGGCGCTAGGGCTGAGTAAGGCTGAGAGGAAGGCCACTGGACAGCTCAAGGGGGTCAAGGAGGGGTGTGGCAGGTCAGGCGAGCAGAGGGGAGGGGAGGGGAGCAGGATGGCGGGAGCATGCTGCGGGTAAGTGGGACGTGTGTGAAGGGTGTGGTATGGGGGCGGCGTTGTAGATGGGTGACCGCCCCTACCACCGCCCCTACCAAACTCCGAAACTAAGGGCTTTGTGGCCTAGCTATCCAGCCTCTGCCCTCACTTCAGTTGCGGTCAAGGCCGTGGCTGCTACCCTCCACCCCCTTGGTTTCCTGCGTGTGTGTGACTTGCTGTCCACCTTGGCCCTTACTTCTGCCCTCACCCCCTTCTCCCTTCCCGTTGCCTAGTCAGCTTACTGACCACTGCGCAGCACTTCTGTTGCTTGGAACTTATAGGATGTTTCAGACAGCTCCGCATGCACTGCTGCCACCTCCATCTGTTTACTCAGGAGGGGGGTGGCAGGGGTGCATCAGGTTGGGGCAGCGAGGGGTGAGGGGTGAGGGGTGAGGGGTGAGGGGTGAGGGGTGAGGGGTGAGGGGTGAGGGGCGAGGGGCGAGGGGCGAGGGGCGAGGGGCGAGGGGCGAGGGGCGAGGGGCGAGGGGCGAGGGGCGAGGGGCGAGGGGCGAGGGGCGAGGGGCGAGGGGCGAGGGGCGAGGGGCGAGGGGCGAGGGGCGAGGGGCGAGGGGCGAGGGGCGAGGGGCGAGGGGCGAGGGGCGAGGGGCGAGGGGCGAGGGGCGAGGGGCGAGGGGCGAGGGGCGAGGGGCGAGGGGCGAGGGGCGAGGGGCGAGGGGCGAGGGGCGAGGGGCGAGGGGCGAGGGGCGAGGGGCGAGGGGCGAGGGGCGAGGGGCGAGGGGCGAGGGGCGAGGGCGAGGGGCGAGGGGCGAGGGGCGAGGGGCGAGGGCGAGGGCGAGGGGCGAGGGGCGAGGGGCGAGGGCGAGGGCGAGGGGCGAGGGCGAGGGGCGAGGGGCGAGGGGAGGGCGAGGGGCGAGGGGCGAGGGCGAGGGTGAGGGTGAGGGTGAGGGTGAGGGTGAGGGTGAGGGTGAGGGTGAGGGTGAGGGTGAGGGTGAGGGTGAGGGTGGAGGGTGAGGGTGAGGGTGAGGGTGAGGGTGAGGGTGAGGGTGAGGGTGAGGGTGAGGGTGAGGGTGAGGGTGAGGGTGAGGGTGAGGGTGAGGGTGAGGGTGAGGGTGAGGGTGAGGGTGAGGGTGAGGGTGAGGGTGAGGGTGAGGGTGAGGGTGAGGGTGAGGGTGAGGGTGAGGGTGAGGGTGAGGGTGAGGGTGAGGGTGAGGGTGAGGGTGGAGGGTGAGGGTGAGGGTGAGGGTGAGGGTGGAGGGTGAGGGTGAGGGTGAGGGTGAGGGTGAGGGTGAGGGTGAGGGTGAGGGTGAGGGTGAGGGTGAGGGTGAGGGTGAGGGTGGAGGGTGAGGGTGAGGGTGAGGGTGAGGGTGAGGGTGAGGGTGAGGGTGAGGGTGAGGGTGAGGGTGAGGGTGAGGGTGAGGGTGAGGGTGAGGGTGAGGGTGAGGGTGAGGGTGAGGGTGGAGGGTGAGGGTGAGGGTGAGGGTGAGGGTGAGGGTGAGGGTGGAGGGTGAGGGTGGAGGGTGAGGGTGGAGGGTGAGGGTGAGGGTGAGGGTGGAGGGTGAGGGTGGAGGGTGGAGGGTGAGGGTGGAGGGTGAGGGTGAGGGTGAGGGTGGAGGGTGAGGGTGGAGGGTGAGGGTGAGGG
>JASKMD010000016.1:363923-365665 GCA_030144725.1 Haematococcus lacustris
TGAGGTGAGGTGAGGTGAGGTGAGGTGAGGTGAGGTGAGGTGAGGTGAGGTGAGGTGAGGTGAGGTGAGGTGAGGTGAGGTGAGGTGAGGTGAGGTGAGGTGAGGTGAGGTGAGGTGAGGTGAGGTGAGGTGAGGTGAGGTGAGGTGAGGTGAGGTGAGGTGAGGTGAGGTGAGGTGAGGTGAGGTGAGGTGAGGTGAGGTGAGGTGAGGTGAGGTGAGGTGAGGTGAGGTGAGGGTGAGGTGAGGTGAGGTGAGGTGAGGTGAGGTGAGGTGAGGTGAGGTGAGGTGAGGTGAGGTGAGGTGAGGTGAGGTGAGGTGAGGTGAGGTGAGGTGAGGTGAGGTGAGGTGAGGTGAGGTGAGGTGAGGTGAGGTGAGGTGAGGTGAGGTGAGGTGAGGTGAGGTGAGGTGAGGTGAGGTGAGGTGAGGTGAGGTGAGGTGAGGTGAGGTGAGGTGAGGTGAGGTGAGGTGAGGTGAGGTGAGGTGAGGTGAGGTGAGGTGAGGTGAGGTGAGGTGAGGTGAGGTGAGGTGAGGTGAGGTGAGGGTGAGGTGAGGTGAGGTGAGGTGAGGTGAGGTGAGGTGAGGTGAGGTGAGGTGAGGTGAGGTGAGGTGAGGTGAGGTGAGGTGAGGTGAGGTGAGGTGAGGTGAGGTGAGGTGAGGTGAGGTGAGGTGAGGTGAGGTGAGGTGAGGTGAGGTGAGGTGAGGTGAGGTGAGGTGAGGTGAGGTGAGGTGAGGTGAGGTGAGGTGAGGTGAGGTGAGGTGAGGTGAGGTGAGGTGAGGTGAGGTGAGGTGAGGTGAGGTGAGGTGAGGTGAGGTGAGGTGAGGTGAGGTGAGGTGAGGTGAGGTGAGGTGAGGTGAGGTGAGGTGAGGTGAGGTGAGGTGAGGTGAGGTGAGGTGAGGTGAGGTGAGGTGAGGTGAGGTGAGGTGAGGTGAGGTGAGGTGAGGTGAGGTGAGGTGAGGTGAGGTGAGGTGAGGTGAGGTGAGGTGAGGTGAGGTGAGGTGAGGTGAGGTGAGGTGAGGTGAGGTGAGGTGAGGTGAGGTGAGGTGAGGTGAGGTGAGGTGAGGTGAGGTGAGGTGAGGTGAGGTGAGGTGAGGTGAGGTGAGGTGAGGTGAGGTGAGGTGAGGTGAGGTGAGGTGAGGTGAGGTGAGGTGAGGTGAGGTGAGGTGAGGTGAGGTGAGGTGAGGTGAGGTGAGGTGAGGTGAGGTGAGGTGAGGTGAGGTGAGGTGAGGTGAGGTGAGGTGAGGTGAGGTGAGGTGAGGTGAGGTGAGGTGAGGTGAGGTGAGGTGAGGTGAGGTGAGGTGAGGTGAGGTGAGGTGAGGTGAGGTGAGGTGAGGTGAGGTGAGGTGAGGTGAGGTGAGGTGAGGTGAGGTGAGGTGAGGTGAGGTGAGGTGAGGTGAGGTGAGGTGAGGTGAGGTGAGGTGAGGTGAGGTGAGGTGAGGTGAGGTGAGGTGAGGTGAGGTGAGGTGAGGTGAGGTGAGGTGAGGTGAGGTGAGGTGAGGTGAGGTGAGGTGAGGTGAGGTGAGGTGAGGTGAGGTGAGGTGAGGTGAGGTGAGGTGAGGTGAGGTGAGGTGAGGTGAGGTGAGGTGAGGTGAGGTGAGGTGAGGTGAGGTGAGGTGAGGTGAGGTGAGGTGAGGTGAGGTGAGGTGAGGTGAGGTGAGGTGAGGTGAGGTGAGGTGAGGTGAGGTGAGGTGAGGTGAGGTGAGGTGAGGTGAGGTGAGGTGAGGTGAGGTGAGGTGAGGTGAGG
>JASKMD010000016.1:366165-411165 GCA_030144725.1 Haematococcus lacustris
GTGGGAGAGGTTGGGAGGGGGAGATGCGGGATGTGGGGTGGAGGACAAGGCTGGGGGGGTGAGAGGGGAGCAGGCAGCGTGCAAGGGAGCGATCGGGAGGGCTGGGTGGGAATGACTGGGGAGGCTGGGCTGGCAAGGGGGGCCTCAGGGGCTAGGGGTGGGGGTCTCATGTTTTTAGCACCCCTTCTGCTAGCACTACCTGGTATCAACTTCTGCGTCGACCCAGGTGATGGTTTTGTCGATAGATGATATGTTTCGACCACCCCGTCTTGGCTCTCTTCACACGCCCGGCAGCCATCGTGTTGGATGTTGGCCGGACATGTTGTGCGCAGTCAGCTAAGTGGGCCAGGCATAAGGGCTCGCAAGGATGTGGCTCACCGTCCCAAAGAGACCCGTCTCGCCGCTGTGGTTTGTCCGCGGTCACATGGAGCAGCTCGCGGGCGAAGACTGCGATGGCTTGGGCAGTGAACTCAGCTGGGCTCGTAACGACCGGCGCGGGGTTAGCCTCGTAACGACCGGCGCGGGGTTCGGCTCGTAACGACCGGCGCGGGGTTCTACCTCAGCCGGTGTACTGTGTAACGAGTCCAAACATGTGCATTACCACCAGGCAGCTAGGGCGCCTGAGAGTGTTCATGGCTGTTGTGCATCCGACTCCAGCACCGAAGTCGACAGTCGACGTCAACGAATGACCCCCAGGCTCGCAATATGCCGCATGCACCCTTGTATGCGGCTTGCACCTCTGCCACGCCTATTGGGTCAACCGCAGCACATGCGGCCCAGTCAGGGCAAACCCTCCGTTGCTGCTCACTCCAGTCATTGCGGCGGGCGCGGGCGTGCTTGGGAACACGGAGTGCGTGTGAAGCAACAGCGCGTGCAAGCGCTCCATGCACCACCGCCTGTTCTCTTCCCGGCTCGGGTACCGGGTTCCCAGTATCACTAGGTCACCGCTTGCCGGGTCGTACCTGCAGCATCCCAGGCACGCGAAGTTGACAACCGGGATCACACTTTGCACATTTTGAAGCGCCGTACCTGCGGGGTCCCGCGATGCGCAGCAAGTGAAGGATGGCGTCGCGGTCAAAGCCCACCTCCTGAGCCAGCTCGTTCACCTGCAGATTACATCGCCAGCAATAGGAACACATCGCGCCACTCACACCAAGCTTACTCGTCCCCGTCCCCGCCCCCGCCCCCGCCCCCGCCCCCGCCCCCGCCCCCGCCCCCGCCCCCGCCCCCGCCCCCGCCCCCATTCCTGGCCTGCTGGCCTGCATTAGGCCCTCACCTGCACCCGCATCACAACCCTGTGCTCGGCGGGGTGTTTGGGCAGCACCACTGGGGGCGGGGTGAGGCCGGCGGTAGCTGGGTGTGCAGCCATCACGTCCTCTGCCGCCGCGGCTCTGGCTGCCAGGCCCTGCCAGCTGCTGGCACCTGCAATCAACCAGGCAACACATCAGTGCGTGCATCAGCCGTCACTTGGGCGGGTGGACAGGCAGGTGGGCAAGCAGGCAGGGGGGAAGGGCAAACAGTCGGTCGGTCGGTCGGTCGGTCGGTCGGTCGGTCGGTCGGTCGGTCGGTCGATCGGTCGGTCGGTCGATCGGGCGGTCGGGCGGGTGTGCTGGCTACTGACCTGACGCTGGCCCCAGCACCAGGCTCTGGGTGAAGCGCACGATGGGGCGTGCCCCCGGGTATGGCGGGGCCAGCTCTGGGCTGCTGCTGAACGCGGCTGTGGAGGTGGTGGGAGTAGAGGCGGAGGTGGGGGAGGAGAGGGAGGAGGGCAGTGGGTGGCCACGTGCTGCTGCCACTGCTGCTCGGGTCTGCAGGTCAGTTACAGGTGTCAGCAGGTGTCAGCAGGTGGTGCAGGCACTTTCAAGCCGGGTCAGTCGTTGCCTATTCTGGCTCAGCTTCACTTCAGCTTCATGTCACTGACGCCTCATCATCACTCACATGAGCAGCCTTCTCACACCATTACTCTCCTGCTCCCCAACCTGCGCTGAGCCCAAGCATTGGCCAGCAGCTGCCGTCAAGGTCCCTGGCCACTGTTCACTAACCCCTGCAGCTCAGCCTATGTCAGCACTCAGGGACTCAGGGACACCCTCTCAGACAACCTCCTTCACCCTCTGCCGCGATGCACCCCATGGCTGCAGCTGAGCCTGTTTAGGCGCCGCCAGAGGGTCATCCCCCCATCAGCACCCCATGGCTGCGGGGCCCTCCCTCCACCACCACTAGGCCAGAGCAGCTGGCGCTACAGAGCCATGAAGCTGCCGCCATCGTGTGCTGCTTTCCCTGGCCTTGACGAGACCCCTGGAGAGGTCTCCCTTTGCCCTGAACCTTCCTCTTCCACTTCTACGTCTCATCATCCATCCCTCCATCCATCAGACACACCGCCCACAAACCACTCAGTCACCAGACCAACCACCCGACCACCCAGCCAGCCACCCACCCACCCCCGACCCTCACAAGGCTGAGGTCCACCACAGGGCACAGGGCAATCACCTGGGCAGCTGTGTAGGCACGCCACGCGCGCTGCAGCTGCTCAGCCCCTGGCCGTGAGGAGGGGCGCTGTCCTGCCTGGGCCTCCGCAGCTGCGGCCCTGCAGCCCCTCTGGACCCCTAGCGCCCCCTCCCCCTCCCCCTCCCCCTCCCCCTCTGACCCCCTTGAGCCCAACACCACACCGCCCCCCGCCCTGACCACGCCCCCTCCTGCGCCGCCTCCTTGCTGCTTGGCAGCAGCAGCAGCAGCACCAGCACCAGCTGGAGAAATGGGTGGGGGGAGGGGGGGGTAGGTGGTGGCTGGACCCGGGGGCGGGGGAGGGTGGGTGGCTGCTCCTGGGTGGCTCATTTGGGTAGTCACACTCCGCATGAGTGACCACAGTGTGTCCCATGCAGTTCCACCTGGGGCGGGAGCCCACCTGCCTGCCAGGTGCTGCTGTCTCACTCCCTCACAGTGTGACGCCACTAAGGCCTCAAGAGTGAGGCCCCCCTGAAAGAGTGAGAGCAAGTGATGAGGGTGGGAGCTGGGGGCGGTGCGGTTGGCTGCCAGGGCAGCATCCCAGGCGACCATGCCGCCTCCCCTGCTGCTGCTGCTGCTGCTGCTGCTGCCACTAATGCTTTTTTCACGGCTAGCTACTGAGGGGTCTCCAGCAGCCCTCAGTGGCCTGCCCCTGCTGCTGCTGCTGCTGCTGCTGCTGCTGCTGTTGTTGTTGTTGTGGCTGCTGGCAAAGGGGTCTGCAGCCGCCTTGAGAGGCAGAGTAGCTGCCCCAGCCCTGCCCCTGCCCCTACCCCCGGCCACAAACTCCTCAAACACACACCTCAGCCGCCTGTTAACATCGTCTGCCACAGCCTGAGCAGCAGCCAGCTCTTGCTGGGCAGCTGCAAGGGGGGGTGGGGACCCAGACAGGGCTGCCCCCCCGGGGTGGCTGGGTGGATGCCGCGGCAGGGGGGTGGGCCTTGAGGGGGCGGCTGCAGAGCCAGCCAAGGCAGCGACGGCTGCCCGGGCGGAGCGCAGCTGCTGGTCAGCTAGCAGCACTTCAACCAGCGAGGGGGCGGCAAGGGGTTGGCCTGGGGGTCAGGCAGCAGCAGCAGCAGCAGGGGGAGGGGGGGGTGGGGGGGGGGCCGGGTGGCAAGGCTTGTAGGTAGGATTCTGTGTGACGTTTGTGACAAGCCAGTGTGGCGCTAGCCGGTCGGCTCAGGGGGGGCTGTCTGGGAGTTTGAGAGTGGGGAGGAGGAGGGGGGAGGGGGGGAGGAAGGCGGGGGGGAGTGGTGGAAGGAGGAGGGTGTAGTCCTTACCGCGTTGAGCCGCAGGCCTGTGAGGGTGTCAGGGGGTAGGCAGTGTGGCATTGCTGAGGGGACAGCCACCTGCCCCAGTGCTGCTGAGAGGACACCCCCCCTCCCCCTCCCCTCCTCCCCTCCTCCCCAAGGGCCATGCTCTCTCCCCTCACAAACCACCTCACAAAGCACCTCACAAACCACCTCACAAACCACCTCACAAAGCACCTCACAAAGCACCTCACAAACCACCTCACAAAGCACCTCACAAAGCACCTCACAAAGCACCTCACAAAGCACCTCACAAAGCACCTCACAAAGCACCTCACAAAGCACCTCACAAACCACCTCACAAAGCACCTCACAAAGCACCTCACAAAGCACCTCACAAAGCACCTCACAAAGCACCTCACAAAGCACCTCACAAAGCCACCTCACAAAGCACCTCACAAAGCACCTCACAAAGCACCTCACAAAGCACCTCACAAAGCACCTCACACAAGCACCTCACAAACCACCTCACAAACCACCTCACAAACCACCTCACAAAGCACCTCACAAAGCACCTCACAAACCACCTCACAAACCACCTCACAAAGCACCTCACAAAGCACCTCACAAACCACCTCACAAAGCACCTCACAAAGCACCTCACAAAGCACCTCACAAAGCACCTCACAAAGCACCTCACAAAGCACCTCACAAACCACCTCACAAACCACCTCACAAACCACCTCACAAAGCACCTCACAAACCACCTCACAAAGCACCTCACAAAGCACCTCACAAAGCACCTCACAAAGCACCTCACAAAGCACCTCACAAAGCACCTCACAAACCACCTCACAAAGCACCTCACAAACCACCTCACAAAGCACCTCACAAAGCACCTCACAAACCACCTCACAAACCACCTCACAAAGCACCTCACAAAGCACCTCACAAACCACCTCACAAAGCACCTCACAAAGCACCTCACAAAGCACCTCACAAACCACCTCACAAAGCACCTCACAAAGCACCTCACAAAGCACCTCACAAAGCACCTCACAAAGCACCTCACAAAGCACCTCACAAAGCACCTCACAAACCACCTCACAAAGCACCTCACAAAGCACCTCACAAAGCACCTCACAAAGCACCTCACAAAGCACCTCACAAAGCACCTCACAAAGCACCTCACAAAGCACCTCACAAAGCACCTCACAAAGCACCTCACAAAGCACCTCACAAAGCACCTCACAAAGCACCTCACAAAGCACCTCACAAAGCACCTCACAAAGCACCTCACAAACCACCTCACAAAGCACCTCACAAAGCACCTCACAAAGCACCTCACAAACCACCTCACAAACCACCTCACAAACCACCTCACAAACCACCTCACAAAGCACCTCACAAAGCACCTCACAAAGCACCTCACAAAGCACCTCACAAAGCACCTCACAAAGCACCTCACAAAGCACCTCACAAAGCACCTCACAAAGCACCTCACAAACCACCTCACAAAGCACCTCACAAAGCACCTCACAAACCACCTCACAAAGCACCTCACAAAGCACCTCACAAAGCACCTCACAAAGCACCTCACAAAGCACCTCACAAAGCACCTCACAAAGCACCTCACAAAGCACCTCACAAAGCACCTCACAAAGCACCTCACAAACCACCTCACAAACCACCTCACAAAGCACCTCACAAAGCACCTCACAAAGCACCTCACAAAGCACCTCACAAAGCACCTCACAAAGCACCTCACAAAGCACCTCACAAAGCACCTCACAAAGCACCTCACAAAGCACCTCACAAAGCACCTCACAAAGCACCTCACAAAGCACCTCACAAAGCACCTCACAAAGCACCTCACAAAGCACCTCACAAAGCACCTCACAAAGCACCTCACAAAGCACCTCACAAAGCACCTCACAAAGCACCTCACAAAGCACCTCACAAACCACCTCACAAACCACCTCACAAACCACCTCACAAAGCACCTCACAAAGCACCTCACAAAGCACCTCACAAAGCACCTCACAAAGCACCTCACAAAGCACCTCACAAAGCACCTCACAAAGCACCTCACAAAGCACCTCACAAAGCACCTCACAAAGCACCTCACAAAGCACCTCACAAACCACCTCACAAAGCACCTCACAAAGCACCTCACAAAGCACCTCACAAACCACCTCACAAAGCACCTCACAAAGCACCTCACAAAGCACCTCACAAAGCACCTCACAAAGCACCTCACAAAGCACCTCACAAAGCACCTCACAAAGCACCTCACAAAGCACCTCACAAAGCACCTCACAAAGCACCTCACAAAGCACCTCACAAAGCACCTCACAAAGCACCTCACAAAGCACCTCACAAAGCACCTCACAAAGCACCTCACAAAGCACCTCACAAAGCACCTCACAAAGCACCTCACAAACCACCTCACAAAGCACCTCACAAAGCACCTCACAAACCACCTCACAAACCACCTCACAAACCACCTCACAAAGCACCTCACAAAGCACCTCACAAAGCACCTCACAAAGCACCTCACAAAGCACCTCACAAAGCACCTCACAAAGCACCTCACAAAGCACCTCACAAAGCACCTCACAAAGCACCTCACAAAGCACCTCACAAAGCACCTCACAAAGCACCTCACAAAGCACCTCACAAACCACCTCACAAACCACCTCACAAAGCACCTCACAAAGCACCTCACAAAGCACCTCACAAAGCACCTCACAAAGCACCTCACAAAGCACCTCACAAAGCACCTCACAAAGCACCTCACAAAGCACCTCACAAAGCACCTCACAAACCACCTCACAAACCACCTCACAAACCACCTCACAAAGCACCTCACAAAGCACCTCACAAACCACCTCACAAAGCACCTCACAAAGCACCTCACAAACCACCTCACAAACCACCTCACAAACCACCTCACAAAGCACCTCACAAAGCACCTCACAAAGCACCTCACAAAGCACCTCACAAAGCACCTCACAAAGCACCTCACAAACCACCTCACAAAGCACCTCACAAAGCACCTCACAAAGCACCTCACAAAGCACCTCACAAAGCACCTCACAAAGCACCTCACAAAGCACCTCACAAAGCACCTCACAAAGCACCTCACAAAGCACCTCACAAAGCACCTCACAAAGCACCTCACAAAGCACCTCACAAAGCACCTCACAAAGCACCTCACAAAGCACCTCACAAAGCACCTCACAAAGCACCTCACAAAGCACCTCACAAAGCACCTCACAAAGCACCTCACAAAGCACCTCACAAAGCACCTCACAAAGCACCTCACAAAGCACCTCACAAAGCACCTCACAAAGCACCTCACAAAGCACCTCACAAAGCACCTCACAAAGCACCTCACAAAGCACCTCACAAAGCACCTCACAAACCACCTCACAAAGCACCTCACAAAGCACCTCACAAACCACCTCACAAACCACCTCACAAAGCACCTCACAAAGCACCTCACAAACCACCTCACAAAGCACCTCACAAAGCACCTCACAAAGCACCTCACAAAGCACCTCACAAAGCACCTCACAAAGCACCTCACAAAGCACCTCACAAAGCACCTCACAAAGCACCTCACAAACCACCTCACAAAGCACCTCACAAAGCACCTCACAAAGCACCTCACAAAGCACCTCACAAAGCACCTCACAAAGCACCTCACAAAGCACCTCACAAAGCACCTCACAAAGCACCTCACAAAGCACCTCACAAAGCACCTCACAAACCACCTCACAAACCACCTCACAAACCACCTCACAAAGCACCTCACAAAGCACCTCACAAAGCACCTCACAAAGCACCTCACAAAGCACCTCACAAAGCACCTCACAAAGCACCTCACAAAGCACCTCACAAAGCACCTCACAAAGCACCTCACAAAGCACCTCACAAAGCACCTCACAAAGCACCTCACAAAGCACCTCACAAACCACCTCACAAAGCACCTCACAAAGCACCTCACAAAGCACCTCACAAACCACCTCACAAAGCACCTCACAAAGCACCTCACAAAGCACCTCACAAACCACCTCACAAAGCACCTCACAAAGCACCTCACAAAGCACCTCACAAAGCACCTCACAAAGCACCTCACAAAGCACCTCACAAAGCACCTCACAAAGCACCTCACAAAGCACCTCACAAAGCACCTCACAAAGCACCTCACAAACCACCTCACAAACCACCTCACAAAGCACCTCACAAACCACCTCACAAACCACCTCACAAAGCACCTCACAAAGCACCTCACAAAGCACCTCACAAAGCACCTCACAAAGCACCTCACAAAGCACCTCACAAAGCACCTCACAAAGCACCTCACAAAGCACCTCACAAAGCACCTCACAAACCACCTCACAAACCACCTCACAAACCACCTCACAAACCACCTCACAAAGCACCTCACAAAGCACCTCACAAAGCACCTCACAAAGCACCTCACAAAGCACCTCACAAAGCACCTCACAAAGCACCTCACAAAGCACCTCACAAAGCACCTCACAAAGCACCTCACAAAGCACCTCACAAAGCACCTCACAAAGCACCTCACAAAGCACCTCACAAAGCACCTCACAAAGCACCTCACAAAGCACCTCACAAAGCACCTCACAAAGCACCTCACAAAGCACCTCACAAAGCACCTCACAAAGCACCTCACAAAGCACCTCACAAAGCACCTCACAAAGCACCTCACAAAGCACCTCACAAACCACCTCACAAAGCACCTCACAAAGCACCTCACAAACCACCTCACAAACCACCTCACAAAGCACCTCACAAAGCACCTCACAAAGCACCTCACAAAGCACCTCACAAAGCACCTCACAAAGCACCTCACAAAGCACCTCACAAACCACCTCACAAACCACCTCACAAAGCACCTCACAAAGCACCTCACAAAGCACCTCACAAAGCACCTCACAAAGCACCTCACAAAGCACCTCACAAACCACCTCACAAACCACCTCACAAACCACCTCACAAAGCACCTCACAAAGCACCTCACAAAGCACCTCACAAAGCACCTCACAAAGCACCTCACAAACCACCTCACAAACCACCTCACAAAGCACCTCACAAAGCACCTCACAAACCACCTCACAAACCACCTCACAAAGCACCTCACAAAGCACCTCACAAAGCACCTCACAAAGCACCTCACAAAGCACCTCACAAACCACCTCACAAACCACCTCACAAAGCACCTCACAAACCACCTCACAAACCACCTCACAAACCACCTCACAAAGCACCTCACAAAGCACCTCACAAAGCACCTCACAAACCACCTCACAAACCACCTCACAAAGCACCTCACAAAGCACCTCACAAAGCACCTCACAAAGCACCTCACAAAGCACCTCACAAACCACCTCACAAAGCACCTCACAAACCACCTCACAAAGCACCTCACAAAGCACCTCACAAAGCACCTCACAAAGCACCTCACAAAGCACCTCACAAAGCACCTCACAAAGCACCTCACAAACCACCTCACAAAGCACCTCACAAAGCACCTCACAAAGCACCTCACAAAGCACCTCACAAAGCACCTCACAAAGCACCTCACAAAGCACCTCACAAAGCACCTCACAAAGCACCTCACAAAGCACCTCACAAAGCACCTCACAAACCACCTCACAAAGCACCTCACAAACCACCTCACAAAGCACCTCACAAAGCACCTCACAAAGCACCTCACAAAGCACCTCACAAAGCACCTCACAAAGCACCTCACAAAGCACCTCACAAAGCACCTCACAAACCACCTCACAAAGCACCTCACAAAGCACCTCACAAAGCACCTCACAAAGCACCTCACAAAGCACCTCACAAAGCACCTCACAAAGCACCTCACAAACCACCTCACAAAGCACCTCACAAACCACCTCACAAACCACCTCACAAAGCACCTCACAAAGCACCTCACAAACCACCTCACAAACCACCTCACAAAGCACCTCACAAAGCACCTCACAAACCACCTCACAAAGCACCTCACAAAGCACCTCACAAAGCACCTCACAAAGCACCTCACAAAGCACCTCACAAAGCACCTCACAAAGCACCTCACAAAGCACCTCACAAACCACCTCACAAACCACCTCACAAAGCACCTCACAAACCACCTCACAAAGCACCTCACAAAGCACCTCACAAAGCACCTCACAAAGCACCTCACAAAGCACCTCACAAAGCACCTCACAAACCACCTCACAAAGCACCTCACAAAGCACCTCACAAAGCACCTCACAAAGCACCTCACAAAGCACCTCACAAAGCACCTCACAAAGCACCTCACAAAGCACCTCACAAAGCACCTCACAAACCACCTCACAAACACCTCACAAAGCACCTCACAAAGCACCTCACAAACCACCTCACAAAGCACCTCACAAAGCACCTCACAAAGCACCTCACAAACCACCTCACAAAGCACCTCACAAAGCACCTCACAAAGCACCTCACAAACCACCTCACAAACCACCTCACAAAGCACCTCACAAAGCACCTCACAAAGCACCTCACAAAGCACCTCACAAAGCACCTCACAAAGCACCTCACAAAGCACCTCACAAAGCACCTCACAAACCACCTCACAAAGCACCTCACAAAGCACCTCACAAAGCACCTCACAAACCACCTCACAAAGCACCTCACAAACCACCTCACAAACCACCTCACAAACCACCTCACAAAGCACCTCACAAAGCACCTCACAAAGCACCTCACAAAGCACCTCACAAAGCACCTCACAAAGCACCTCACAAAGCACCTCACAAAGCACCTCACAAAGCACCTCACAAAGCACCTCACAAATCACCTCACAAAGCACCTCACAAACCACCTCACAAACCACCTCACAAAGCACCTCACAAAGCACCTCACAAAGCACCTCACAAAGCACCTCACAAAGCACCTCACAAAGCACCTCACAAAGCACCTCACAAAGCACCTCACAAAGCACCTCACAAAGCACCTCACAAAGCACCTCACAAAGCACCTCACAAACGCACCTCACAAACCACCTCACAAAGCACCTCACAAACCACCTCACAAAGCACCTCACAAACCACCTCACAAAGCACCTCACAAACCACGTCACAAAGCACCTCACAAAGCACCTCACAAACCACCTCACAAAGCACCTCACAAAGCACCTCACAAAGCACCTCACAAAGCACCTCACAAACCACCTCACAAAGCACCTCACAAAGCACCTCACAAAGCACCTCACAAAGCACCTCACAAAGCACCTCACAAAGCACCTCACAAACCACCTCACAAACCACCTCACAAACCACCTCACAAAGCACCTCACAAACCACCTCACAAACCACCTCACAAACCACCTCACAAAGCACCTCACAAAGCACCTCACAAACCACCTCACAAAGCACCTCACAAAGCACCTCACAAAGCACCTCACAAAGCACCTTGAGCTGACTGCCAGCACCCTGAGCCAAACTGCAAGGTGTCAACGGTTTCAAAACAGCGGGCCCAACCCAACGGGCGCTCCCAAGCCAGTCTTCATAGTCAACAGGGGTCACGAGCAGTCGGGAGCATGTGCTCACCTGCTGCTGCCACATACTGCTGCCACGTGGCCAGCGCCTCTTCAAACCGTGGGGGTCCTTGCCCCAGCACTTGCTGGGCCACCCTCCCTGCCGCCTCACCGCCGTCGCCCCCCTCCGCCACCCCCCCTGCAGCTGAGCTGACAGCAGCTGCAGGAGGACCCCCAGGCAGTCCTGGGGCGGGGCTGCTGCCGGGTTTAACTGCTGCTGCTGCTGCTGCTGCTGCTGCTGCTGCTGGGCCCGGCACTGGGTGAGGTGGGTGGCGGGAGGGTGGGGTGGCAGGTGTGGCGGCAGCGGGCAAGGAGGTAGAGGGAGTGGCTGTGGGGGGGGAAGGGGGGGAGGGGGAGGGGGAGGGGGTGGGAGGGCTGGAGGGGGGGGTGTGGGGAGAGGTGGTGTGGGGGGATGCCAAGCGCGAATACAGGGTTTTAGCTGCCTGGGTCAGCCCATGTGACCATGCTGCCCATGAGGCTGAGGGCTGAGTCTGAGCTGGATCAGCAGGGCTGGCAGATGCAGGGGCGAGGGGTGAGGAGGAGGAGGGGGAGGAGGGGGGAGGGGGGGAGGAAGGCTGTGTGGGGGAGGTGTACCAGGTAGAAGACTGCCACACCGCCTTAGCGGCGGCAAGGTTTGCCAAGGTGTCTGCAGTCAGGACCACAGCCACAGACTCAGGTGCACACCCTGGTGGGCAGGCGGTGGGCAGGTGGTGGGCAGGTGGTGGGCAGGTGGTGGGCAGGTGGTGGGCAGGTGGTGGGCAGGTGGTGGGCAGGTGGTGGGCAGGTGGTGGGCAGGTGGTGGGCAGGTGGTGGGCAGGTGGTGGGCAGGTGGTGGGCAGGTGGTGGGCAGGTGGTGGGCAGGTGGTGGGCAGGTGGTGGGCAGGTGGTGGGCAGGTGGTGGGCAGGTGGTGGGCAGGTGGTGGGCAGGTGGTGGGCAGGCGGTGGGCAGGTGGTGGGCAGGTGGTGGGCAGGTGGTGGGCAGGCAATGGGCAGGTGGTGGGCAGGGGTGGGCAGGTGGTGGGCAGGTGGTGGGCAGGGTGGGCAGGTGGGGGCAGGTGGTGGGCAGGTGGTGGGCAGGTGGGGGCAGGTGGTGGGCAGGTGGTGGGCAGGTGGTGGGCAGGTGGTGGGCAGGCAATGGGCAGGTGGTGGGCAGGCGGTGGGCAGGTGGTGGGCAGGTGGTGGGCAGGTGGTGGGCAGGCAGGATGGGCAGGTGGTGGGCAGGTGGTGGGCAGGCGGTGGGCAGGTGGTGGGCAGGTGGTGGGCAGGTGGTGGGCAGGCGGTGGGCAGGTGGTGGGCAGGTGGTGGGCAGGTGGTGGGCAGGCGGTGGGCAGGTGGTGGGCAGGCGGTGGGCAGGTGGTGGGCAGGTGGTGGGCAGGTGGTGGGCAGGTGGTGGGCAGGCGGTGGGCAGGTGGTGGGCAGGTGGTGGGCAGGTGGTGGGCAGGCAATGGGCAGGTGGTGGGCAGGTGGTGGGCAGGTGGTGGGCAGGCGGTGGGCAGGTGGTGGGCAGGTGGTGGGCAGGTGGTGGGCAGGTGGTGGGCAGGCGGTGGGCAGGTGGTGGGCAGGTGGTGGGCAGGTGGTGGGCAGGTGGTGGGCAGGTGGTGGGCAGGTGGTGGGCAGGTGGTGGGCAGGTGGTGGGCAGGTGGTGGGCAGGTGGTGGGCAGGTGGTGGGCAGGTTGTGGGCAGGTTGTGGGCAGGTGGTGGGCAGGCGGTGGGCAGGTGGTGGGCAGGTGGTGGGCAGGTGGTGGGCAGGTGGTGGGCAGGTGGTGGGCAGGTGGTGGGCAGGCGGTGGGCAGGTGGTGGGCAGGTGGGGGCAGTGGGGGCAGGTGGTGGGCAGGTGGTGGGCAGGTGGTGGGCAGGGGGGGCAGGGGTGGGCAGGCGGTGGGCAGGTGGTGGGCAGGTGGTGGGCAGGTGGTGGGCAGGTGGTGGGCAGGTGGTGGGCAGGTGGTGGGCAGGCGGTGGGCAGGTGGTGGGCAGGTGGTGGGCAGGTGGTGGGCAGGTGGTGGGCAGGCGGTGGGCAGGTGGTGGGCAGGTGGTGGGCAGGGGGCAGGTGGGGGCAGCAGGGTGGTGGGCAGGGGTGGGCAGGCGGTGGGCAGGTGGTGGGCAGGCGGTGGGCAGGTGGTGGGCAGGTGGTGGGCAGGTGGTGGGCAGGTGGTGGGCAGGTGGTGGGCAGGTGGTGGACAGGTGGTGGGCAGGTGGTGGGCAGGCGGTGGGCAGGTGGTGGGCAGGTGGTGAGCAGGTGGTGGGCAGGCGGTGGGCAGGTGGTGGGCAGGTGGTGGGCAGGTGGTGGGCAGGTGGTGGGCAGGTGGTGGGCAGGTGGTGGGCAGGTGGTGGGCAGGTGGTGGGCAGGTGGTGGGCAGGTGGTGGGCAGGTGGTGGGCAGGTGGTGGGCAGGTGGTGGGCAGGTGGTGGGCAGGCAATGGGCAGGTGGTGGGCAGGCGGTGGGCAGGCGGTGGGCAGGTGGTGGGCAGGTGGTGGGCAGGTGGTGGGCAGGTGGTGGGCAGGTGGTGGGCAGGTGGTGGGCAGGTGGTGGGCAGGTGGTGGGCAGGTGGTGGGCAGGTGGTGGGCAGGTGGTGGGCAGGTGGTGGGCAGGCAATGGGCAGGTGGTGGGCAGGCGGTGGGCAGGCGGTGGGCAGGTGGTGGGCAGGTGGTGGGCAGGTGGTGGGCAGGTGGTGGGCAGGTGGTGGGCAGGTGGTGGGCAGGTGGTGGGCAGGTGGTGGGCAGGTGGTGGGCAGGTGGTGGGCAGGTGGTGGGCAGGTGGTGGGCAGGTGGTGGGCAGGTGGTGGCAGGTGGTGGGCAGGCAATGGGCAGGCAATGGGCAGGTGGTGGGCAGGTGGTGGGCAAGTGGTGGGCAGGTGGTGGGCAGGTGGTGGGCAGGTGGTGGGCAGGTGGTGGGCAGGTGGTGGGCAGGTGGTGGGCAGGTGGTGGGCAGGTGGTGGGCAGGTGGTGGGCAGGTGGTGGGCAGGTGGTGGGCAGGTGGTGGGCAGGTGGTGGGCAGGTGGTGGGCAGGTGGTGGGCAGGTGGTGGGCAGGCAATGGGCAGGTGGTGGGCAGGCGGTGGGCAGGCGGTGGGCAGGTGGTGGGCAGGTGGTGGGCAGGTGGTGGGCAGGCAATGGGCAGGCGGTGGGCAGGTGGTGGGCAGGTGGTGGGCAGGTGGTGGGCAGGTGGTGGGCAGGTGGTGGGCAGGTGGTGGGCAGGTGGTGGGCAGGCGGTGGGCAGGTGGTGGGCAGGTGGTGGGCAGGTGGTGGGCAGGTGGTGGGCAGGTGGTGGGCAGGTGGTGGGCAGGTGGTGGGCAGGTGGTGGGCAGGTGGTGGGCAGGTGGTGGGCAGGCAATGGGCAGGTGGTGGGCAGGCGGTGGGCAGGCGGTGGGCAGGCGGTGGGCAGGCGGTGGGCAGGCGGTGGGCAGGTGGTGGGCAGGTGGTGGGCAGGTGGTGGGCAGGTGGTGGGCAGGTGGTGGGCAGGTGGTGGGCAGGTGGTGGGCAGGTGGTGGGCAGGTGGTGGGCAGGTGGTGGGCAGGTGGTGGGCAGGTGGTGGGCAGGTGGTGGGCAGGTGGTGGGCAGGTGGTGGGCAGGTGGGGGCAGGTGGTGGGCAGGTGGTGGGCAGGTGGTGGGCAGGTGGTGGGCAGGCAATGGGCAGGTGGTGGGCAGGCGGTGGGCAGGCGGTGGGCAGGCGGTGGGCAGGCGGTGGGCAGGCGGTGGGCAGGTGGTGGGCAGGTGGTGGGCAGGTGGTGGGCAGGTGGTGGGCAGGTGGTGGGCAGGTGGTGGGCAGGTGGTGGGCAGGTGGTGGGCAGGTGGTGGGCAGGTGGTGGGCAGGCAATGGGCAGGCGGTGGGCAGGTGGTGGGCAGGTGGTGGGCAGGTGGTGGGCAGGTGGTGGGCAGGCGGTGGGCAGGTGGTGGGCAGGTGGTGGGCAGGTGGTGGGCAGGCAATGGGCAGGTGGTGGGCAGGCGGTGGGCAGGTGGTGGGCAGGTGGTGGGCAGGTGGTGGGCAGGTGGTGGGCAGGCAATGGGCAGGCGGTGGGCAGGTGGTGGGCAGGTGGTGGGCAGGTGGTGGGCAGGTGGTGGGCAGGTGGTGGGCAGGTGGGGGCAGGGGTGGGCAGGCGGTGGGCAGGTGGTGGGCAGGTGGTGGGCAGGTGGTGGGCAGGTGGTGGGCAGGTGGTGGGCAGGTGGTGGGCAGGTGGTGGGCAGGTGGTGGGCAGGTGGTGGGCAGGTGGTGGGCAGGCAATGGGCAGGTGGTGGGCAGGCGGTGGGCAGGCGGTGGGCAGGCGGTGGGCAGGCGGTGGGCAGGCGGTGGGCAGGTGGTGGGCAGGTGGTGGGCAGGTGGTGGGCAGGTGGTGGGCAGGTGGTGGGCAGGTGGTGGGCAGGTGGTGGGCAGGTGGTGGGCAGGTGGTGGGCAGGTGGTGGGCAGGTGGTGGGCAGGTGGTGGGCAGGTGGTGGGCAGGTGGTGGGCAGGTGGTGGGCAGGGGGGGTGGTGGGCAGGTGGTGGGCAGGTGGTGGGCAGGTGGTGGGCAGGTGGTGGGCAGGTGGTGGGCAGGTGGTGGGCAGGTGGTGGGCAGGTGGTGGGCAGGTGGTGGGCAGGTGGTGGGCAGGTGGTGGGCAGGTGGTGGGCAGGTGGTGGGCAGGTGGTGGGCAGGTGGTGGGCAGGTGGTGGGCAGGTGGTGGGCAGGTGGTGGGCAGGTGGTGGGCAGGTGGTGGGCAGGTGGTGGGCAGGTGGTGGGCAGGTGGTGGGCAGGTGGTGGGCAGGTGGTGGGCAGGTGGTGGGCAGGTGGTGGGCAGGTGGTGGGCAGGTGGTGGGCAGGTGGTGGGCAGGTGGTGGGCAGGTGGTGGGCAGGTGGTGGGCAGGTGGTGGGCAGGTGGTGGGCAGGTGGTGGGCAGGTGGTGGGCAGGTGGTGGGCAGGTGGTGGGCAGGTGGTGGGCAGGGGTGGGCAGGGGTGGGCAGGTGGTGGGCAGGTGGTGGGCAGGTGGTGGGCAGGTGGTGGGCAGGTGGTGGGCAGGTGGTGGGCAGGTGGTGGGCAGGTGGTGGGCAGGTGGTGGGCAGGTGGTGGGCAGGTGGTGGGCAGGTGGTGGGCAGGTGGTGGGCAGGTGGTGGGCAGGTGGTGGGCAGGTGGTGGGCAGGTGGTGGGCAGGTGGTGGGCAGGTGGTGGGCAGGTGGTGGGCAGGTGGTGGGCAGGTGGTGGGCAGGTGGTGGGCAGGTGGTGGGCAGGTGGTGGGCAGGTGGTGGGCAGGTGGTGGGCAGGTGGTGGGCAGGTGGTGGGCAGGTGGTGGGCAGGTGGTGGGCAGGTGGTGGGCAGGTGGTGGGCAGGTGGTGGGCAGGTGGGCAGGGGTGGGCAGGTGGTGGGCAGGTGGTGGGCAGGTGGTGGGCAGGTGGTGGGCAGGTGGTGGGCAGGTGGTGGGCAGGTGGTGGGCAGGTGGTGGGCAGGTGGTGGGCAGGTGGTGGGCAGGTGGTGGGCAGGTGGTGGGCAGGTGGTGGGCAGGTGGTGGGCAGGGTGGTGGGCAGGTGGTGGGCAGGTGGTGGGCAGGTGGTGGGCAGGTGGTGGGCAGGTGGTGGGCAGGTGGTGGGCAGGTGGTGGGCAGGTGGTGGGCAGGTGGTGGGCAGGTGGTGGGCAGGTGGTGGGCAGGTGGTGGGCAGGTGGTGGGCAGGTGGTGGGCAGGTGGTGGGCAGGTGGTGGGCAGGTGGTGGGCAGGTGGTGGGCAGGTGGTGGGCAGGTGGTGGGCAGGTGGTGGGCAGGTGGTGAGCAGGTGGTGGGCAGGTGGTGGGCAGGTGGTGGGCAGGTGGTGGGCAGGTGGTGGGCAGGTGGTGGGCAGGTGGTGGGCAGGTGGTGGGCAGGTGGTGGGCAGGTGGTGGGCAGGTGGTGAGCAGGTGGTGGGCAGGTGGTGGGCAGGTGGTGGGCAGGTGGTGGGCAGGTGGTGGGCAGGCGGTGGGCAGGTGGTGGGCAGGTGGTGGGCAGGTGGTGGGCAGGTGGTGGGCAGGTGGTGGGCAGGTGGTGGGCAGGCGGTGGGCAGGTGGTGGGCAGGCGGTGGGCAGGCGGTGGGCAGGCGGTGGGCAGGCGGCAGGATTGGAGATGCGCCCCAGTGGGGTCAGCGTGCTGGTGGGCAGGTGGTGAGTGAGAGTGAGGTGAGCATGCTGGGCAGGTGGGGGTCAGGAGGCGCACCTGATGAGCACCAAGCCCCTGGGGGGGCACTCCCCTGCAGCCCCTCCCACAAGGCAGCCCGCTGACCAGCTGTCACCTCTGGGGCACCTGGCCCCCTGCTGCTGCTGCTGCTGCTGCTGTTGATGGTGGCGGTGGTGGTGGTGGTGGTGGTGCCAGAGCCCTCCCCGACCTCCCCCTTGCCACTGTTGCCTGCCCCCTGGCTGCTTGAGGCTAAGGTGGAGGTGCCACTCCTGCCAGCTGCTTTGCTGCCGCTGCTGTTCCTGCTGCTCAGCTGGGCCAGGCGCAGCCGCAGTGCTGCTGAGTGCTGGCGGTGCTCCTGGTCTGAGATGAAGCCGTCGCGCTGCAACTGGGTGTGCAGCGCGTGATAGCCTGACCAGTCGCCTGCAATGGAGGAAGCAGCAGCAGCAGCAGCAGCAGCAGCCAGAGCAGCAGCAGCAGCAGCAGCAGCACAACAACTTCAACGTAGACAGCAGCGAGCCATTGTTGATTATTTGGACCATAACTAGGGCTTATCTGGGGCATTTGACCTGATACTGCTATTGTTGGTCTTCAGTCAACACACAGCATGGCACTGACACTGGCTTTGTTACCAGCAAGTCATGCAGCCAGCAGCTTCATGCACCCACCCACCCTATATCTGCCCACTCCATGGCCAGCCTGTCATCTATGTATGCCATTAGCCAGCCAGCCAGCCAGCCAGCCAGCCAGCCAGCCAGCCAGCCAGCCAGCCAGCCAGCCAGCCAGCCAGCCAGCCAGCCAGCCTGCCAGTCATCCAGCCAGTCACCTGACTCGAACATCTGAGTGGCCTTGGTGTTGATCTCCTCCACCTCCCCTGCTGACAGCTGGCTAGACCAATCCACAGGCTGCTGCCCTCCCCCCTCCAGCAGCACGCTGGCCTGCTGCTGCCCAGACCCAGCCTGCCCCTCCTCAGCCTTCCCTGCATCCCCTGCGCCTACTGCTGCATGGCTGGCAGGGCGCATGGAGCTTCTGCCCATGTCCAGGTGTGACTGGAAGGGTGAGAGTGAGAGGGAGGAGTGAGAGGCAGAGGCCATGGCGGCCAGGGTGGACCTTGTGGCGTCATGCCTTAGCAGGACATCCTGGTACTTCACCTGCGGGTGGGGGTGTAGCAGGAGGGGGGCAGCAGGCTCAGGCCACGTGGGCACCCAGGGAGGGCGGGCAGGCGGGCGGGCGGGCGGGCGGGCGGGCGGGCGGGCGGGCGGGCGGGCGGGCGGGCGGGCGGGCGGGCGGGCGGGCGGGCGGGCGGACGGGCGGGCGGACGGGCGGGCGGGCGGCGGGCGGGCGGGAACTCAAGCAGGCAGGAAGGGTATGCCACGCCATCGCTGCCGTCACACAGGCCTGCCTGCTGCCCAGCGCACCTGCAGGTAGCTGCGCAGCAGATCCCAGGTGTCAGTGGGTGGCCTGGCGCTGAGGTCGAAGCTGTAGGGGCTGCTGGGCATGACCTGGCCAGGCTTGAGCAGTGGGAAGCCTAGCTGCAGCAGCCTGCGCAGCCCAGAGCCAGCAACAGGGTCGGCCGCAGCACCACCAGCACAGCACCAGGACCAGGACCTCTGTAGACAAGCATGTGGCCACATAGCTGCCAGCTGCACGTGGTGGACGAGGGCGGCAGAGCTGCCAGCTGCTGCCTGGGGATGTGAGAGGGTGGAGGAGGCATGAGGGAGAGGTAGGTGCCTTAACAATAACCGTATGTGCATGTGAGTGCATGCGACGCAGATCAAGCGGCATGCAATGCAATGGGATGATTGCTGCATTTGCAAGGCGGCGCCAAGGGCTGCAACAAAACCATCACGAGTATGCAGCAGCAGGAGAGCGTGCGTGGTGCCGCTGTGGTGCTCGCAGGCCCTGCATTGCATCCTGACCCACTTGGTGTTGCTGGTCGCCTTGGCTGCCACCTGTTGCTGCTGTTGGCGGCCCTGGTCAGCGGCCAGGCGGGACTGCTCCTGCGGGGCACAAGGGCAGCAGCAGGCAGGGGCTGGGGCTGGGGGCTGGGGGCTGGGGCTGGGGCTGGGGCTGGGGGCTGGAGCGTCATCTTTGCGCCACCAGGCCATCAGCTGAGGGGCCAGTGCTGATGGCAGGGGCAAGGAGTGGGGAGTGGGGAGTGGGCAATCTCTCCGCGCAATCTTGTCTTCCTGCTGCCCCTGCCCCTGCCCCCGCCCCCGCCCCCGCCCCCGCCCCCCGCCCCCGCCCCTGCCCCTGCCCCTGCCCCTGCCCCTGCCCCTGCCCCTGCCCCTGCCCCTGCCCCTGCCCCTGCCCCTGCCCCTGCCCCTGCCCCTGCCCCTGCCCCTGCCCCTGCCCCTGCCCCTGCCCCTGCCTACAGCTTGCAGCGCGCACCTGTTGATTGAGTGCTGGCAGTTGGCCCCAATGAATGTCCTTTAAGGGCTGCTGCTGCCCCTCATCACCCCCAGATGCAACGTTGGCCCCCCCGCCGCTGCTGCTGCTGGCGCTGCTGCTGACTGCATCAGATGCAGGCTTCGCCTGTTGGCTGGATGCTGTGTCCGCTGCATGTGTGACACTCTCCTTGCCGGTGCTAGCCCCCCCGCCTGCTGCTGCCTGGCTGACATGGGGCTGGGGGGGATGCTGGGCAGCAGCTGTTCTGGTGGCCAGCATGGTCTGGACGGCTAAAGCTGCTGCATTGAAGGGGGTACCTGATCAGGGTAGGTCAGTGTCAGTGTCAGTGTCAGTGTCAGTGTCAGTGTCAGTGTCAGTGTCAGTGTCAGTGTCAGTGTCAGTGTCAGTGTCAGGGTCAGGGTCAGGGTCAGGGTCAGGGTCAGGGTCAGGGTCAGGGTGTACAAGCAACCACATTCCACAGCACAGAGCCAGCCCAGCCTCATGGCAGCAGCCGCACCTGAAGCCAGGCTGGCTGAGGGCGGTACAACAGGGGCAGCCTGGCTGCTGGCCCCTCCTGCACGGCAGGGGAAGCAGTGGCAGCAGTGTTGACATGTCTTGGTGCAGGCAGACAGGTCGGTCCCCACACTCCTCTATATGGGCGAGTGGCCTAAGGCGCTCCGGCGGAGGCGAAGGTCATGGGTTCGAACCTAGTCTGACGCAAAGATGTGCTCTGCGGTGAAGGGGCAAACTCGTGGGGGCAGATTTTGCCCTGTCACGCAGGCGAATGCTTGTCGAATACCGTACTATCCTTTTTGATTCGCGAGGCCCCGAAAAATATAATTAAATACTCGTTCCCGACCCAAAAATATAATTGTTTACTTTTTCCCGATGCAAAAGTTGTTGCAAAACACAGCTTTAACAAGGTGGGTGTGCTTATAAATATTCAAGACAGCTATACCTTGCATAACATGTCAATCCTCCGTGGTTTAAACACTTTTTGCAAAGGTCACCAAGTCAAGCCACCTGGTCACCAAGTCACAGCCTTTGTGCAAGGGCACTGTAACTGTGCACCAGGTCAACTTCTAGACTTTGCACTAGATATGGCACTGAACCTCCCCCATGAAATCATGGTGCTCCTGTGGCTGCTTGCAGTGTCGGCATATCTCTGCATCTTCCTTTGAGCACTCAAATCTGCGTGCCCTAGCAGTCACCCATGCCGCAGCCTTCGCCAAGGCGAGCACACCAGTGGCTGACTTGGTGCGGCCAGCCTCCCGAGCTGCTGCCCCAGCTTCGCCAGCCACCCTTGCAGCTGACCTGGTGCAGCCCGCCACCCCGGCTGCTGCCCCAGCCCGGCCAACCACCCCAACAGCTGACTTCGTGGGGCCTACTACCCACCCCTCGTTGTTGGCACTACCATCTTCGCTGCTGCTGTTGTCGCCGTTGCTGTTGCTGTCGCTGCTAGTGTTGGCGTTGCTGCTGTTGGCGCTGCTGCTAGTGTCGCACACCAACCGTGCTTGCCATGAGACCTGCCGCTTCGGCTGGGAGGAGGAGGCGTGCTAGGCGACGCGGCGGGGTCGCGGGCAAGCAGCAGCCCGATGCTAGAGAGCTTGCGAGGTCTGCCCGGCCCACGCTTCTCGACAGCCGCATCTTGACAATCGAGTGCCCTTTGATGGAGCATTTCATCGTGTTGGTCAAGCTGGCGTAGCAGATTTTCGGCTGCATCGTCGGCACTGATGCCACGGACCACGAAGCGGTCCATCGCAGCACCATTAACGCAGGTCAAATAATTGTTTGACCACTTCGCGATTGAGCCGAAAATCACATTGTTTACTCGTTCGCGATTTCGCGAGGCCAAAAAAACAATTCGCGAACGCGAATCAAAAGGGAGAGTACGGTAATCTCTTTTCTTTTATCTTTCTGGTGCATGCAGTGTGGTGCAGCTGAACGCCCTCTGCCCCTCCAGCAACTCACCTGTACCCACTCCTTCTAAACTGCTAGCGTCAGCCACTGCTGCACGGGCAGCTGCTTCAGCCAGCAGCATCTCCTTAGCCCTGCCAGCAGCACAAAAGACAAGCGCATGGCGGTGGCAGTCGTGGAGGAAGAAGATGGTAGGGCACTGCCATGATGACGGTGTGACAGGCAGGAAAATCGTGAACTGGCCAGCAAAAGACATGGGAGTGGTTGTGAGGTTGAGGTAGTCAAAGCACACGTCACCACCCCCCTCCCCCCTCCCCCCCTCCCCCCCTCCCCCCTCCCCCCTCCCCCCCTCCCCCCTCCCCCCCTCCCCCCCTCCCCCCTCCCCCCTCCCCCCTCCCCCCTCCCCCCTCCCCCCTCCCCCCTCCCCCCTCCCCCCTCCCCCCTCCCCCCTGCCCCCTGCCCCCAGCCCCCTGCCCCCAGCCCCCTGCCCCCAGCCCCCTGCCCCCTGCCCCCTGCCCCCCTCCCCCCTCCCCCCTGCCCCCTCCCCCGCACCTGCTGGCCTGCGGGCTGCCCAGCAGCTGCGCACCTCGGTCGACCCGCCTGTTGAACTGCGCCATCAGGGTTTGCAGCGCCCCAGACAGCACCTGTGGCCCCAGGCTGGCCACCAGGGCGCTCTGCTCAGGAGTCAGACCCAGCTGACGCTGCAGGGACCAGGCAGGGGGGCGGAGGGGAGGGGAGGGGAGGGGGGAGGGAGCAGAGCAGCAGGGGCAGCAGGGGCAGCAAGGTGTCATCAAGGTAACAGGGAAAGGAGGGAGGGGGTGAAGGAGGGAGGGGGTGAAGGAGGGAGGGGGTGAAGGAGGGAGGGGGTGAAGGAGGGAGGGGGTGAAGGAGGGAGGGGGTGAAGGAGGGAGGGGGTTGAAGGAGGGAGGGGGTGAAGGAGGGAGGGGGTGAAGGAGGGAGGGGGTGAAGGAGGGAGGGGGTGAAGGAGGGAGGGGGTGAAGGAGGGAGGGGGTGAAGGAGGGAGGGGGTGAAGGAGGGAGGGGGTGAAGGAGGGAGGGGGTTGAAGGAGGGAGGGCCACTTGCATTGCCTGAGGGGTTTTAGGCGGTCAGGGGCACCGCCTGGCTGAGAAGGGAGGTGGTGTTCAACTGGGCGCCCTGCCTGTGTGAGGTGGCGTAGGGGCTGGGACCCGCACTGCCTAAGAGCATGTCATGGAGAGGGGGGTCATGATGGCCATGGGTGTGATGCTGGCTGGACAACAGCACGGACCCTGAGCAGGACCCAGACGCCAGCCTGACCCCTGATGCTATGTGCGCCCTTAAGGCCCTTGAGGTAGTAGGAGGTAGGTGTGGACACATGTGTGCCTGTGTCTGCGCCCCTGAGACCATGTAGGAGCCCATGTAGGAGCCCATGTAGGAGCCCATGTAGGAGCCCATGTAGGAGCCCATGTAGGAGCCCATGTAGGTGCCCATGTAGGAGCCCATGTAGGTGCCCATGTAGGAGCCCATGTAGGAGCCCATGTAGGAGCCCATGTAGGAGCCCATGTAGGAGCCCATGTAGGTGCCCATGTAGGAGCCCATGTAGGAGCCATGTAGGAGCCCATGTAGGAGCCCATGTAGGTGCCCATGTAGGAGCCCATGTAGGTGCCCATGTAGGAGCCCATGTAGGTGCTGCGCTCTTGAGCCCTTGAGGTACTTGAGCCCTTTGACAGGTACTTGACAGCACATGTGTGCCTGTGTCTGCGCTGAGCCTAGCTGCACCCCTGAGCCTATGTAGGTGCTGTGGCAACAGTCTTGCAACACCTCCACTTGCTGTCTATCTGCTGGCTATGACAGGGTGGGGGTGGTGCAGGCAGTTCAGGGCTGAGGGGCACGCCTATGACTGTGTCAGGGTGCTGGTGCTGGTGCTGCTGCTGGTGGCTTGACAGGGTGGTGGGGTGGTGGTGGTGGTGGTGGTGGTGGTGTGAGAGAGAGGAGTGGCAGCCTTGCAGGTGGTGCTGCAGCTGCTCACCAGGCGTGTGCGCCGCTCCTCTGCTGCGGTCTCCGGCTGCCGCTCCGCAGCTTTCATGCGAGCCAGCAACCCGCCTGGGGGGCACAACAGGGGGCAGCACAGTCGAATGCAACCAAGGGTCAAGGACGGTTGAATGCAACCAAGGGCGGTCAGGGGCGATGCATGTGGAGGCTGCATGTGGACTCTGGCTGGAGACACAGCAGACTGGGAGTTGGGGGCACACCCTTCTTAGCTGAGGGACATAGCAAGGGCACGCCTCCTCTCTTCCTCTCCTCCCTTGGTGCACGCCTGATGGCGGGGGTGGCGTTTCTTTAACTAATTATCTTAGTTGTTTATTTATTTCTATATTTTTATTTTTCTTTCTTTCTTTCATTCAGAGGGACACAGGGAGAGAGTTCTCCACCCTTCTCCTCCCTGCTCCTGCTCCTCCCCTCCTCCTCCCTTTCTCCTCCTTCCTCCGCGCTCCCTCCCTCCTCACTACTCCTCCCCTCCTCCTCCTCCCTGCTCCTCCCTTCCTCCCCCTCTCCCCCCCCCACCCGGGCGAGAAGTGCTAGAAGCAGGCGAAGCGCCGCCAACTGCCAAGGTGGTTGTTTTAGCAGGTAAGGCGGTTAAGGTGGTTGGGGAGGCTTGCACCACCCCCAGCTCCCTCATGTGGCCAGCAGCAGAAGGAGCGATGGCAGCTGCCAGAGCTCGTGCCTGCTGGCCTGCCTGTTTCGCCGTGGGCTGCAGCTGCAGCGGTGGCCTCTGCATTTCCCGCCTCAACAGCAGCGGTGGCTGCGGTGGCGGCTTGCTGGGCCTTGGTTACGGCTGCTGACAGCTCAGGCAGCAGGGAGGGCGCGGGGCTGGGGAGGGATAGGCAGGCCAGCTTTGCGTGGGCGGCAGCAGCAGCCCCCAGCTGAGCAGCAGCCTGCGGCGAGTCCGGGTGCCCAGGGCAACAAGGGCTACTAGGGGCTTTGCTGGTAAGTAAGCTTACGTATTATCACCATGGATAGATAGTTTAAGTAGGCTTGAGCGAAGGGTGCAGACAAACGAGCAAGGCAGCAGGTTGAAGCTTAATGAAAAAAAACTGTTGTGTACGGCAGGGGGCGTGAGGAGCGCAAACACCATAGTGTGAGGGCGTGAGGGAGCAGTCGGGAAGGGAGGGAGGGAGAAGGAGGCACGGGGTAGGAGGAGGTGTAGCCAAGCCAGGGGTGTGGCTCAGGCATTGTATGTGGTGGAGTAGAGGCAGGGGCAGCAGCGGGAGGGGCAGGGGGTGCCATGCGCACCCTCACCTTGGCGAGGGCAGCGAGTCGCGGCAAGCCAGTGAGGGGGGGTGGCGTGACGCTCAGCCCTCTGCGGCCTGCAAGTCTGCTGACTGTGCTACCGCCTGGGCACCGGATAGCGCAGCCTGGTGCTGGGCCTGCGCTGCCGCTGCTGCCGCGTCTATTTCCTGGAGGGGAGTGGGGAGAGACAGAGGATGAGCAGGGGGGAGGGGGAGAGGGGGGAGGGGGAGGGGGAGGGGGAGGGGGAGGGGGAGGGGGAGGGGGAGGGGGAGGGGGAGGGGGAGGGGGAGGGGGAGGGGGAGGGGGAGGGGGAGGGGGAGGGGGAGGGGGAGGGGGAGGGGGAGGGGGAGGGGAGGGGGAGGGGGAGGGGGAGGGGGAGGGGGAGGGGGGAGGGGGAGGGGAGGGGAGGGGGAGGGGGAGGGGAGGGGGGAGGGGGAGGGGGAGGGGGAGGGGGAGGGGGAGGGGGAGGGGGAGGGGGAGGAGGGGGAGGGGGAGGGGGAGGGGGAGGGGGAGGGGGGAGGGGGAGGGGGAGGGGGAGGGGGAGGGGGGAGGGGCACCTGCTGTGTGAGCTCTGCAGGTAAGCCCACAGCTGCTCTGCGATGCTGCCAGTCCCAAAGGCAGGCCAGCTCCTGCAGGTGCCCCAGCCCACACAGGCCAGCTGAGCTGTGCAGCAACACCCAGCTGCCCAGCACCTCCTGGTTGTGGCCAACTGTGCAGGGGTGGGCTGTCTGAGGTACCTGTCTTGCATACAATACCCTAAACCCTACATGGACACATAACTATAAATATAGGCATTAGCATTACCGTACTCTCTCTTTCGATTCGCGTCCGCGATTCGTTTTTTTAGCCTCGCGAAGTCCGCGAACGAGTAAACAATGTGAATTCTAATTGAATCGCGAAGTGGTCCAAACAATTATTTGACCTGCGTAAATGATGCTGCGATGGACCGCTTTGTGGTGTTGACGACCCAGCCAAAAATCTGCTACGCCAGGCTGACCAACACGATGAAATGCACTATCAGAGGGCTCTCAATCGTGATGCTCCATCAAAGGCTCTTGATCAGCGGCAAATGCAATAAAGCCTATCAGCCTGTTACAGGTTGTTGCAGCCCACCAGCACATCAACGGCATGAGTGACGTCGTCCTTGGCGGCTACAAGAATGCTAAGCCGGGGTGGCTGGCTGCACAAAGTCAGATTTTGGGGTAGTTGGTCAGGCTGGGGTGGCTGGTCAGCCGGGGTGGCTGGCCAAGCTGGGGCAGCAGCTTGGGAGGCTAACCGCACCAAGTCAGCTACTGAGGTGCTTGCCTTGGCCAAGGCTGCGGCATGGGGTGATTGCTAGGGCAAGTTTGAGTGTTCAGAGGAGTGAATTTTTATGATCACACCCACATCCTCAAAACTGTATATAAATTTCTATTTTTGGGGCCTCGCGAATCGAAAGAGATAGTACGGTAGTCTGCTATTGCTAAACAGCAGGCTTGAAGCCCCTACTCCATGATATGGAAAATGGCCGGACTTATGCAAGTTACTGTGTACAGTCTATACACAGCTAAGACAGACAGCCCACCCACCCACCCACCCACCCACCCGCCCGCCCGCCCGCCCGCCCGCCCGCCCGCCCGCCCGCCCGCCGCCCGCCCGCCCGCCCGCCCGCCCGCCCGCCCGCCCGCCCGCCCGCCCGCCCGCCCGCCCACCCGCCCACCCACCCACCCACTGGGCTTTGCGCATGAGGCGCAGCCGACTGGGCTCGTGGCCCATGTGCTGGTCCAGGGCGAGGTACAGGCGCTGCTGGTCCCGCGGCAGGTGCTGCGCCATCCAGGTCAGCCAGTCATAGAAGCCGCTGCATGCATTGAGGTGGCATGCCAAGGGTGAGGTACAGCCCCTATTCCACCACACATGCTGGGAGGCAGGTGAAGGTGAGGTGCTGCAGCCCCTGCTGCCCTACACATGCTGGGTGGCTATGGGCTAGCGGGTGCATGCGGTGTTCACTATGGACAGTGAGGACGACTCACGGGCATTGTACCTCCCAGGCACTAACCTCCCTACCCTGCCACCGCAGCCTTTCACCCCCCTCCCCTGCCCCCCCTGCCCAGGACCTCCTGTACCTCCTCCCTCTACCCATACTCTACCACCACCCCACCCTCCACCCCACCCTACCCTAAGCACCCTTCCCTACACTACCCGCCCACCCCACCCTTCCACCCCACCCTGCCCACCCACCCCTCCTGCAACACCTCCCGCAATCCATTACGTCTGCGCACCACACCCCAGAGGATGTACTTCAAAGTGTAGTTGGAGTATGCAGGGCAAAGGAGTGAGGGGCAAAGGAGTGAGGGGTGTAGAGCAGTGCAGGGAGGTGACGTGCCTGCCGCTGCCTGCCGCTGCCTGCCGCTGCCTGCCGCTGCCTGCTGCCTTGCCTGCGCGGTCTCACTGCCAGGGAGGGGAAGTGCAGGTCCAGCCAGGAGGGGACGTCCAGGAGCGGGGCGCCAGGGTTCTTGCTGGACGTGAACGACTCCATCTGCAGCCAGAGCATATGAGCATAGGCAGCGGCACGCACTGGTCTGGTCTGGGCTGTACATGTCGTTTTCTGCACTGTCTGTCATGCTGCATGGCTGGATCCATGGAGAACCCCTGTTGCCACTCCTTTGCTTTCTGTCTTACCCCATTTAAGCAGCCAACATGGTGTCCCAGGAGCTGCATGCTGCATGGCTGGATCCATGGGGAAAGTCCTCGCCACTGTTGCATGGCAGTTGCCACTAGGCACTTCCATGCCAAGCTCGCTGTTGTGCCCCTGACCCTCCTCACCACTTGTTCAAGCGCTCCCGCTCTGCAGCTTTCCTGAGGCCCTAGCCATGGTCCAAGGCACTCACCAGCTGGGGGGTGGCTGGCAGGTCACTAAAGCGCAGGGGCCGGCTGCTGGGTCCGCTGCTGGGGCCCCCAGCACCGCCTGATGCAGCCGGTGCCTGATGCCCTGTTTGAAAAGGGGCCAGGAGACCTAGAAGCAGACAGACAGGCAGGCAGGTTGCGGCGTACGTAGAGCAGACACTGGACAGGGCGGTAGCGTGGAGGATACATGTTTATCAGGTGCTAGGAACATCGAGGATACAGCTTTATCAGGTGCTAGGAATAGCGCCAGGCAGTGGCGGATCAGAACTGAGATTTGCTCACCACGAAGGCTTGCTGCCTCAGATGTCGCGTCCTCGGCGGCAGACTCAACAGGCTCGGGGTCGGGCTGCGCAGCGCTGAACATGCGCGCGCCGGATGCAAGTCCAACCCATGAGTGATGCCCCGCTCTTCGGAGCTCATGCCGAACCCCCCGCACATTAGCTAGCGCCATCGCTGCTTGCTGCCGGCGCATCAAGCTTGGCAGTTGTCATGCGTACATGCTAGCCATGCTTTACTAAAGCCTTAGTTTAATTGTGCCTTTTGCTAGGCACGCTGTGATGCGAGAAAAGCATGTCATCGTGGGCATGCAGGAGTTATGTGAAGAGCTCCAAGTGTGAGAAGGTCACAAACCCCATGTTGGCACAGTTTGACATAGTGGCAGTGTTCCACCCTCATGAGTAGTTACACTAAGGTGACTAGATGACACTAAATGACATTAGATGACCCAAACCGGATACCTAGATGACACTAGATGACACTAGATGACACTAAATGACCCAAAACGGATACCTGACTCTAAGCCCGTTACCGTCACTTACAGCCTAACACAAATAGCCCCCTTGTCCCTCACTAGGGCCTCCATTTGAGCCGGACCACTCGCAGGAATACTAGGGACCACTAGTGGGCAATAGTGGCCCGACTCAAATGGTGTTAATGGGTTGTGTGGAGTAGACCCAATGCACATGGACATGGTGCATGAGTGCCTCACCGCGAGGGATATTGTGTAGAGTTGGCATGAAAACATGCGCTGATTGTAGGCTGATAACAGTTCAACAAAGAGGGGCACACACTACTGTGCCGCAGCAGGCTGCTGCTGCTGCTGCTGCTGCTGCTGATGCTGCTGATGCTGCTGCTGGGCCTTGGGTGGCTTGTCTCGCAGCCGCTTGTAGCCCAGGACAGGGTACTCCTTGCCCTTGGCTGGCAGAGCTGTCTGCTCAGGCCACCAGCACAGCTCCAGTGGCCGCCACCTGCTCTCCCCAATGCGCTGCATGTTCGCTAGCACCACCCTGCCCCGACGCTGGTTTGGGCTGCTGGCCATTCACTGCTGAGCTGACCCGGCTGGTGCGGTGCTCATCCACAAGCACTACCCTGCCCCGCAGCTGGTCTGAGCCCCTGGGCCTGCAAACCACCTTGCAGCAGGCACGTTACACCGCATCAGCACCCCACCCTCCCCCAGTGCCAATGCTAGCTGCACTAAAGAACACCACCAGCTGCTTGGCACGCCCATGGCGCTCCATGGACAACTCAGCCATGTCTTCCTCCAACTGCAGGCATGCACACAAGGCACACGGGGTAGTTGACATGGTGGCACCAATCAACCACTCTTTCACCTCATGCTCAACCCACCACATTTCAACACATAACTCTCCCACCCACCCACCCACCCTCACCTTCTTAAAGCACTGCTCCAGTGCCCGGTCCTGGGCTCCGTACAGCCTCAGCCGCTGCCGTGCCCACTTGGGGTCCAGGTACATCTCCCACACCTCATCCCAGGTGGCCGGTGATGTGCTTCAGGTTGGCCACCAGCCAGGTGCCGGCTGAGCTGGCTGCTGCCAGGTGCTGGAGGTGGGGCTGGATGGGTGCTAGCCACCGCTGGGTGTCACAGCGGGAATTGTTCAGGCCGCTGGCATGCGTCACCTGGCCCTTGGTCAGCTTCCACCGGTCCAGCTGGTCAGCTACCAGCTGGCCTGACTCCGAGTCCCAGATCTGGAGGCTGCACTGACTGCCTGGGTGACGCCGGGGTCTATGCCCACCCCGATCTGTGTGGCTGAATCAAACACAAACTCACGCGGCTCGGCTAGGGCCTTGCCTATGTGAGGGAGTCCCACTGCATGGGCCGCTGCTGCTGCTGCTGCTGCACTTGGGCAGCTGTTGCTGCTGGCCGCAGGGGGTGGGGCTGGAGGAGGGGGGAGGGGGCATGTGTAGTGCACACACACGCTGACACCGTCTGTCTCCACAGTCCTCTCAAACTGAAACCCCTTGTTGCGAAGCTTGCCCGTGGCAGACCACCTAGCCCAGTGGTGGCTCAGTGCTTGATCTCTCCTTGGCCAGACAAACAAAACTCATTCAACAAGGAACAACATGTTTGCCTGTGGGTAATCCCACTCAGCTACTCCAATCAAGTTGAAGCAACCTCAGCCGCACCCTTGATGACTACAAACCCCACACCGATGGCACTCTTTCCTGGGGCTCATCCCCCTTGACCACTGGGCACCTCATCAAAACTAACAACTTAATGCTTTGTAAGGCTAACAGCCTGTGTAGACTACTAGGGCCTATCCATTGTTGTGGGCCCGGCCATCAATGCCTCGGCGGTACTCCACAGCCCGGTGCAGCCGCTGCTTGACCTTTGGCAGCCGATCATTGACCCGCTTGTAGCCCTGCTGGTACTCCTCGCCAATGGGTGGCAGAGCCTTCAGGCCCTCAGAGCTGCACAGCTCCAGGGGGCGCTGCATGCTCTCCCAACGCGCTGGACGTTGAGGCACGGGTTGGTGTCCCGGTCCAGCCACCTGCCCCATGGGGGGGGTTGGGGTCGTGGGGCTGGGCCAGGTGGGGCCTGGGCAGGGGGCTGGTCCTGAGCTGGTGGGGGTGGTGGGGCCTGGGCAGGGGGAGGGGGTGGGGGGTCCTGGGCTGGGGGAGGGGCAGGGGGGTCCTGGGCAGGGGGAGGTGGCTCCTGGGCAAGCAGGGCCTGGGCAGGGGCAGGGGGTTCCGGGGCAGGTGGGTGCTGAGCTGGGGGAGGGGGAGGGGGGTTGGGCGGCACCTCATGGCACCACTTCACGCCCCGCACATCCTTAGCATGCCGCAGGCTCCAGGCTGGGCGCAACAGCCGCTGGTTGACCTGGCCTGCTGGGGGTACCCAGTCTGCGGGCCTAGGCCGGTCATCTGGCAGGTGCAGCTCACAAGGCTGGCGGGCATGCACGACGAGCTGACACGGGTGGTGCGGAACTCATCCACGATCACCAGCCTGTCAGGCCTGTTGGCCGTGCTGGGCCTGCTAGGCTGCTCCACCACCATGCGAAACCCCTCCCGCACCGCCCCCGCCTTCCACCCAGCCTGGCTGAAGTTGCCCGCTCCCAGGTACACCGCCACTCCCCTCTCCTGGTGGTAGTGCTGGCGGGACACCCACTTCATCCCATTCACCACTTGCAGGTCAGGGTCAAGGACATCATAGGGACTGAGCAACACCATCGGAGCGGAGTGTCCGAGTAAGCGTGCTGGGGGGTGCATCAGGTCGCCGTCCAACCGGAGGGCCGGCAACCGGAGTGGGGCGAAAGTGATATTTTTTATTACATAATTTACCACAAGCCAACTATGAACAACATAGTTTACAAAGCCTGATTGACTGGCACGCATGGACTAGCCAGTAAGCGCTGCTTTCCCAGGTGAAAGAGTAGCCAAAGCTGGCCAACAAGCTACAAGACCGCCCACACAAAGCCCAGGAACGATGGCTTGCATGGTAGTGTCTGTGCCGATACTCAATTGGAATAGTTCAAACAGATGGCATAGAATCATAGATAACAAGTAACCTACCTTTAAGTGTGAGGCATTTGCCAACTTAATCAGGTATATCTGAAGTGTAAGCAAAATACAGGATCAAATAATTCTTCATAATCCGGGTTGATATTGGGTCCTCATCAGGTCAATCTTACATACATAGCCAGATTTGTATAGTCGCCCTCATTTGCTATCACAATAAGCAGCATACCATGTCTCTCAATACAACGACCTCATTGTTCCGCAGCAACTCATGCATAGTAAAAAGTTGATACTGTGTACCCAGGGGCTGGAGGGTGCAAATAAGGGGATGGTGCACAGAGTGATGTGCTGGCCATATGGGGGTAGGGCGCCGCGCTGGCCATATGGGGGTAGGGCGCCGCGCTGGCCATGTGAGGGTAGGGCGCCGCGCTGGCCATGTGAGGGTAGGGCGCCGCGCTGGCCATATGGGGGTAGGGCGCCGCGCTGGCCATGTGAGGGTAGGGCACCGCGCTGGCCATATGGGGGTAGGGCGCCGCGCTGGCCATGTGAGGGTAGGGCGCCGCGCTGGCCATGTGAGAGTAGGGTGCCGCGCTGGCCATATGGGGGTAGGGCGCCGCGCTGGCCATGTGAGAGTAGGGTGCCGCGCTGGCCATATGGGGGTAGGGCGCCGCGCTGGCCATGTGGGGATGGGGGTAGGGCGCCGCGCTGGCTGTGTGAGGGTAGGGCGCCACACTGGCCATGTGAGGGTGAGGGTAGGGCGCCGCACTGGCCATGTGAGGGTAGGGCGCCGCGCTGGCCATGTGGGGGTGGGGGTAGGGCAGGGTTGCAGGTAGGGCAGGGTTGCAGGTAGGGTAGGGTTGCAGGTTGCATGGCGAGAGAAGGGCGCCATGGGAGTGGCAGGGATGGAGACGCCGCTAGTTGGGCAAGCGACCGGCGTGTAGTAGCCCACAGACGGGTGGTATAAGGGCTCATTGGGTGCAGAGGGGTAGGCAGTGTCATGATTAGCAATAGCCTAGATGATAGCACGCCTACTAGCAACTAGCAAGCATGTTGCACCACCCACCTCTCCTGCGGCATAGGCAGCCTTGTCATGCCCATCCACCAAATCTCGTAGCTCCTTCCACACACCAGTCTTGGCCAACAGGTTAGGCCTCTCCGCCTCCGGAATGTTGGTGAAGCGGTTCAGCCTGCTATGCTCAAAAATGATGGCACGCTGCAGGTTGGTGATGCGCAAAGAGATCGACCGGGCATTGAACTTGCCCTTGCTCTTGACGTTGCGAGCGTCTGCAATTGTAACAAGTCATGTTTGTGACATGCATATGGTGCAGAAACAAGGATGGGCTGGGTACAACTAATATGGGTAGCAGTAAACATAAAGCATCACCTACTTGGCACAAAGATGGACATGACTGCACACAATAGCTTGGGGGTCTTGTAGTAGGCATCATGAAAGTGCTTCGCCCTGTCAGGTGGTGATCCCAGGACGGCGTCACCAAGAAATTTCTTCATCACTGCCAGCTGCAAACGGCAGAGACGGCAAGTTGATATCAGTACTGCATAGATTTGATGATATCCACTTGTGCAACTATTGCTCTACATGCTTTCTCTTGCCTGGACTGATGTTGGGACGTCCCCGGAGACTGGAAACTTTCCATCTCTCAGGGTAGCTTGCCAAAATGCGTAGGTTTACGCGGGGCCAAAGCCGACTCCGTTGCTAACTTGGTGGCCTCCGACATGCCCCCGCGTTGCTGCAAAGCAGCTGTTGATGGGTCATCATACAACTGCGCCAGTACAGCATCGTCGACGTCGTCGTCGTCGTCGTCGGGGGCTGGCGCTGTGGCAGGGGCTGGGGCTGGCAATCCTGTTGGGGCGGGCACCAGCACCACAGTAGGAGCTGCGGCATCAGCGGCTGCATCGGTGGCTGGGGCTTCTGTTGCGGGCGCCATCTGTCGTTGACCATCTTGACCAGTTACACGCCCAGAGCGGCGCGGCGGCATTGGCAACATCGTTGTTGCTGCTGTCGTAACGGCGGGTTTGTGAAGGCTTCGCCCCAACAGCGTGAAGATGGCTGGTGTGGTATTGTTCGACGGCCCTGAGCTCACAACGGATCCACCGGACCTGCGGCCTGATGTTGCGGTGATGGTACTAGACTGCATGACTGCGCTGGGGAATGGAGTGCCAGCGAGACACGGGGAGCTAACCTTTGACCTATGTCACACATTATGGCTTGCACGCAACCTGCAAGCCACGACTTGCAAGCCGACCAGAGCCGAGACGGGAAAGAGCTAGGTCCCCGCAGTAGTTACGATGCGACAGGGTAGCTGGAATGCGAGGAATGGGCGGATAAGGGTATATGTTTATAATGCCAGCCTGGCATGAGAGCTTCGGGATGCGAGCTGCGAGCCGGATAGAATCGTTGGGGTGCAATTGCCAAACGCCGCATGCTATCAATACAGTTCACAAGGAAGCTTCGCTTTTGTATAATTGACGGGCCGCGGGGTGCGCTTTTGTATAATTGACGGGCCGCGGGGTACGCTTTTGTATAATTGACGGGCCGCGGGGTACGCTTTTGTATAATTGCCGCGGGCACTTCAGATATACCAGATAATCGCCTCTACCTCGCACATTACGCGAATCTAATGGACTCGTCCTCGTCTCCGCGGCCATATACACCTCGGCTGCGCCTCGGTGTATATGGCCGCCTCGCCTCGGACTCGTCCATTATTTTCGCATAATGTACTCGGCCCGCCGATTATCCATTACTTACACTCATTTGCATGTAATAACAAAAACATGTATGTAGGAAGGATTCATCGCACGCAGCATATTCCAAGCCTGATAACTTATGCATGTTCAAGCCATGCCTATGCAGATATGTACACCATATATGCACCTTCCCCACTCCTTGATATGTCTAGAGTCCAACCCCCCCATGCATCTGAGAGCTCCATGCCCCTCCATGCCTCACTTTTGCAATCACACATTACTTCCTTTTCCCAGAGAACAGGGACGCAAAACTAGGCAAGTTCATGTTCTGGGTGAACTGAGGCAAGGTCGTCGGGTTGCCGACTTGGTCCTTCCAGGAAGACGTCTGTGGCTGGGTTAAAAATGCCGGCGGTGGTGGTGGCGGCGAAGGAGCTTGGGCTTGGAAAGAGGGAGGCGGTGGTGGAGGGGGCGGTGCTTGAATTTGAAAGGAGGGGGGGGGTGGAGGAGACATGAAAGCAGTCCAGGACCAAAACTGAGATGGTGGCGGAGGAGGAGGCGAGGGTGACTGCATTTGGAAACTAGGCGGTGGTGGTGGTGGAGAGGGTGACTGTATTTGAATAGTGGGCGGTGGAGGAGGAGGAGAAGGGGACTGAGCTTGAAACGCTGGTGGAGGGGGAGGGGGAGAAGGGAACTGGGCTTGAAACGCTGGTGGAGGGGGAGGAGGGGAGATAAATGATACCCAGGTCCACTGGGGGCTGGCGACCGGGGAAGGGGGAGGGCTGGCGACCGGGGAAGGGGGAGGGCTGGCGACCGGGGAAGGGGGAGGGCTGGCGACCGGGGAAGGGGGAGGGCTGGCGACCGGGGAAGGGGGTGGACTGGCGACCGGGGAAGGGGGTGGACTGGCGACCGGGGAAGGGGGTGGGCTGGCGACCGGGGAAGGGGGAGGGCTGGCCACCGGGGAAGGGGGAGGGCGGGCCACTGGGGAAGGGGGTGGGCTGGCGACCGGGGAAGGGGGAGGGCGGGCCACTGGGGAAGGGGGTGGGCTGGCGACCGGGGAAGGGGGTGGGCTGGCGACCGGGGAAGGGGGAGGGCTGGCGACCGGGGAAGGGGGAGGGCTGGCGACCGGGGAAGGGGGAGGGCTGGCGACCGGGGAAGGGGGAGGGCTGGCGACCGGGGAAGGGGGTGGGCTGGCGACCGGGGAAGGGGGAGGGCGGGCCACTGGGGAAGGGGGTGGGCTGGCGACCGGGGAAGGGGGAGGGCGGGCCACTGGGGAAGGGGGTGGGCTGGCGACCGGGGAAGGGGGTGGGCTGGCCACCGGGGAAGGGGGAGGGCGGGCCACTGGGGAAGGGGGTGGGCTGGCGACCGGGGAAGGGGGAGGGCGGGCCACTGGGGAAGGGGGTGGGCTGGCGACCGGGGAAGGGGGTGGGCTGGCCACCGGGGAAGGGGGAGGGCTGGCGACCGGGGAAGGGGGAGGGCTGGCGACCGGGGAAGGGGGTGGGCTGGCGACCGGGGAAGGGGGTGGGCTGGCCACCGGGGAAGGGGGAGGGCGGGCCACTGGGGAAGGGGGTGGGCTGGCGACCGGGGAAGGGGGAGGGCGGGCCACTGGGGAAGGGGGTGGGCTGGCGACCGGGGAAGGGGGTGGGCTGGTCACCGGGGAAGGGGGAGGGCTGGCGACCGGGGAAGGGGGTGGGCTGGCCACCGGGGAGGGAGGTGGGCTGGACATCAGAGGGACCCTACCATTCGAGTTATCCTCAGCTGGCGCCGTATCACAGCCGCCTGCACCAACGTTGAGGCCAGCTACATTGGCCGCCAGGGGTCATCATACATACATGTGAAGCAAAAGCAGATGCATATAAGTGACACAGTGGCAGCCTCACCTGAGCAGTACTGGCTCCAGCTGCATCCAGCTCTGCCTAACCGCGTCGCCACGTCTTGCAGCCCGGCAAGAGCGCCAGTGAACCCTGCATGTCACACCATGCAGCATGTCATGCAAGCAATGAGGTAGCAACGAGGCACAATAACTCACATCTCTGCAGCCGGTATACCATCTTAGAGGGCGTGTCACTATGGCATTAGAAATACTCAAGTGTGACAGCAAGGAATGAGCAGCCAGCAATGCGCATAGCAAGCTGAGTGTGCAGGAGACACCTCCCCCACCATCTCAGAGGGCGTGCATCTCAGGTGCAAAGAACTGCACTGGCACGAGCCCAGCAGTACAAGTACGTGTGTTCATGTGCGTGTTGCCATGTGCCTTTGGCCATGGGTCTGTTGCCATGTCTGTTACCATGTGCCATGTGCCTCAGAGGGGTCTTGCAAACCCAGCAGATATGTTTGGCCTCACAGCCTCAGGGTCAGGCACCTGCTTTGGGTCAACAAATCCACACCCTAACTAGGTGTGACATCTCAAGCCTCAAAACCTGCCTTACCTGCATTGTAGTCTAGAGCTACCTCGTTCTGGATGTAGTCATTTCGTACGTCGCTGTAGCTGTCGTCATTCTTGGGCCCACCCACAAGTGCGCCCTGCAGCAACAGCCAACGAGCTAACGTTCGTTATTGAGTGCAGATGTTATGTGCTTGCATAATGGCTGTTTGCTACTTGAAGCACAACAGCATCATGCCCTGGATCAAGGACATCAAGGCCAGAGTCCCATTGTGGCACCTGGTGTCCTTGATGCCAGGCACCACTTGTGCAATGAACAGGTGTAGAGCAGCCTGATAGACAGAGATCAGGGTGCGGGGCTGGCCTTGCCTGCAGCACTGACGGGTTGGGTCCAGGCGCATTCAGTTGGTCCCAGCTGCATGCTACAGAGTAGTCAGGGTTGCAGGAGGAGCTCTTATGGTGTGGCCTGTGTGGGCAGAGGTGAGGCAAACACCAGGAGGTAAGGACGAGGGCAAGGATAAGGAGCAACAAGACCTAGGGTACAGGCGTGCACAAGACCGCATGCCTGAGACCCAGCAGCAGCAGCAGCAGCAGCAGCAGCAGCAGCCAGTGGCACAGTAGTGCCTGCCATGTTTAAGCTGTACAGGTTCTAGTTATACAGGCCATTTACACAAGAAAAGGATGCCAAGCCCATAGGGGTCAGGCAAAAGTGCAGGGGATAGGCATTAGGCAGTCTCTAGCATACTAAACACACCATGATGATGGCTAGTGTTATGGAGATGTGGTGAGGAGTTGGTTGAACCATACCTTTGTGGTGAAGCACTGACACCTGCAGGCTGGTAGCCTACCACAAAGCTCTGCCTCCGAGGGTTGCTGCCGGCCATGTAGCTGAGCTGGCTGCGTGCCCAGCAACGATTGGTGCGGCGCGCAGTAGCCAGGCTGGCAGGGGAGGCAATCACATCTGAGCCGAGGTCATTGGCATAGAGTAATGCCAGCAGCACCATGTTGGATGTGTAACGAAGCGCACCCCACCTGCGGCGGTGCACAGCAGGTCTTGTGAGAAAGAATGTGAAAGATTACGAATGTGTGGCCAAACCAAAACAACTTCTGGTCGATGAGTTGCTCAAGCTTACTTGCTTAGGTAAGCAAGGCCACCAGGAGTGTAGCACAACTGCACAAATGCAGGACAGGCAGGTCAAATGTGAGACATGGGCAGGCTGGTGTTGGGCGTCAGCCGACAGTGACCAGTGCACAAGTGCAGCACAGCAGCATGACCGGCTCCGGAATGAGGATTGGGGGACCCCTGCAGCCTAGGACAGTGAACCACCAGCTGCTGCACCCAGCTTCCACTGAGCGGAGCCACAAGCAAGTGCGGGGCCTGATATGGTGCATTGTAGCACACATCCTGCCACAGCCCCCGCAGCTGGCCAAACGTATAAACCCCCAGGGGCAAGACTGGCAAGGGCAGTGACAAGGGCAAGTCAGCCAAACAGCCAGCAGCCTCAGAGCCTGGGCCCAACATTCCCCTGCCAGCCAAGCACACCAAGGCTGAGCAAGCAGCCAAGGCTACCCAGCCTGCCAAGGCTGTTGAAGGCAGGGGCAAGCCTGGCAAGGGCAAGGTCAAGCCAGCCTACATCTCCCATCCACGCCAGCCTCTAGGCAGGTGGCTGCACAGGGACACCAACGCAGCGCTGCAGCTGCAGCGCAATGGGGAGAGCAGGCGACCCCCCCTGGAGCTGTGCTAGTGGCCTGGCAGTGTCTGTGTGACTGGCCACCCGAGATTATGCCTAGTGTCCTGAGTCATTGCGGCTGCTGTAGCTCACTGTGCTGCACTGTGAAGCAGCCATTAGGTCATCAACAGGAGGCTGCTTCATCATCATGCTATGTAAGGTAATCGCTCTCATTAAACTCAGTGGGAGCCCCAGTGAAATCTGGCAACCCCAGCAGATCTGTCAGGCCTTGCGGCCTTAGGGTCTGGCACCTGCTGTTGGTCAAATAACACCCACACCCTCACAAGTGACTAGTGCCTCAGGGCTGTCGACAGCTGCAGTTGCGAAGTGCAGCAGTCTGGCCCATACCGTGAAATCACTTTGAGGGCACTTCCGTGATGTATCCTGCCATTGGCTCAATATGTTCTGAATCCATCCTCGAGCCTGCTGTGCAGCTGAGACACCTGCATCACAGTAGGGGCGAGGTACAGACACGTGATGCACATCTAGAATGTTGCCCAGGTTGTGTGGGCAGCAGTAACTAGCAGTGTGATGGGGTAGCTCCTGTTGCAACTCACAGCTAGCGCATGTTGACAGCCTGGAGCGGATGGAGAAGAGCAGGGCTGCGGCAGCGGCTTGGCCCTGGTCCCAGTCCCAGTTGATGGCATACTGGTTGGCGGCGTAGGATGCCTGCCAGCTGCAGTCAAGGTCACGCAGCCAAGACAGGTCTGGCTGGACCAAGGCAGCTGGATGGAACCTGTGTATGTGCATAGAGTAAAGCAGCACACACAGACCTGCTGATGGCGTTGTTGCACGAGGCTGGCAATGTGGAGCCTGAAGACTCCAAGTCCAGCTTGCAGAGCCACAGGCTGCCAACGGCTATGTCGTCAACGTAACCCTGTAAACATGTCCGATGTGAGCAGATGGCTTGTGAAGCTTTGCAAAAGTAAGCACTCAAAGGAGCTAAGAGGTTCTCACCGAGGAGCGGTAAACACTGGGGCCGGGTTCTTTCCAGGTCCCTGGCACCGCCTGAGCAAAGGCCAGCAGCTGGCGGGCCCTTGACCGCAGGTCTGCTGCTAGGCTAGGGTTCTGCCAGGATCCTGGCTTGGACAGCACTAGGCTGATGCCGGCCATGGCAGCAGCGGCTTGGGCCGTGATGTCAGCACCGGGGGAGCTGGAGCTGATGACGTACACGGGCCGGTAGCCAGCGCTGCCACGGGCCCCGCCCTGTGGCTGCTGCTCAGGTCGACCCCACCACATGTTGTGGTCGGTGTCAACATCGCCCACCTGCCAGCATGCCACTGCCAAACGTGTGGTATCCACGGGGAACCAGTCACTATGATTACTGATGTGATAATGATACATGCAATGGTATTATGGGGCCTGGGATCTGTGATGGTATCAGTACTCTTGCGGGATTAGCTGGTGCAGCAATGCTGATGTAGGAATGAGCTGGGATGGCATAAGTACTCCCGCTGGACATTGCTAGTGACTCCACTTGCAGCTTTTGAAGGATGGCGCAGAGCAGGAGCAGGTCCGGATGTAGCAGTCAGCTCACTTGTGCCACAAACTGGTTGCTCGTTGGTGCGTCACTGGCGACGATGTGGCTCCTGCAGCAAGTACACCATGGCAGAGCAGGCACTGTAAAGACACCAGTTGCCCTCCTTTGACTGCATGCATCCCTGCTGCATTGAAGCTGCGTGTGTAGGGCAGGGGTGGCCGGGGTGCCCTCTTACTTGATGAGGTACTGCGCCGCCCTGGACAGCGTGGCAGCTGCTGTGTCCCACTGCCCAGCAGCTCGGTAGGCAGACTCAAACTCAATGGCGCCGAGGGCCAGTGTGGACAAGGTCATGGTGAGGGGCAGGTGTAGCTTCAGGTGGTCTGCATGAAGCAGGCCACAAGCCAAGACACTGCCCATGCATGCATAGGGGGGCGGGAAGCAGCGAATGCCATCCAGCTGCGGTGAGCAAGGCTTATAGGTGTGAGAGATGGCTGTTGAGTCACCTCCTGCATCGTACAGCCCGCCTGACAAGTCCCTGTTGATGCCACCAGGGCCCAAGCCGTCCTGCAGGTGGGAGTCACTGCGCCAACCACCTGCAGCGCATAGCAGTACAAGCATGAGAACGCGCCAAGCCGGCACCTCGTGTCACAGCCAGTACAAGAGCCAGGCCTGGCTTGGCCAAGCCAGAGGATAGAGAGACACAAGAGCAAAGCATGGCACCCACCGTTGACCTTTGCCGCCCTGTTCCATGAAGGGATCACTCCGGACTGCTGCGCCTCGTAGAACCTGCAGCAGCAGCCAGGTCGGCGGTCATGGGGCCAGGAGATCATGACCAGGAGGACCAGGCCGCGGCTTGCATGGCAGCTCGCGTGCAAGCCCTTTAGCGGTTCTCACCTGTAGCTGCTGGAAAGAAGCGATCCCCAGTCGTAGGTGTCCGACGCAACCTGCAGCATCAGGCCGAGGCATACCGGCGTGTGCAACCCAACCCAAGCCAACACACCATTTGGCATCAACGAACCTGGCTCAGGCTCCTGGTCGGCAGACGCCTGTTCAGATGAGCAGTAGCGACAAGGTATGTTTTTGACATGGCTGGTGGGCGAAGGACGACAGCTGCGTACCAGTCCACAATGTCGTATGCCATTGCAGTAGCCCAAAGCGAGACGAATATGAGAACGCGCCGCGTCATAGCTTGTCCGAGGTTGTTGGTCAGGTCCGTAGGTCCAGGCCTGCCGGAAGTCTTGTCTAAGTAAAGGTCAAAGTGAGAGCCAACCCCTGCTGCGTGGGTCAATCAGTCAAGAATGATGCATTCACGTGGCAAAAGTTGGCCGCTGTCCTGTTCGTATACTGAACCTCACATTGTCATGGGTTAGGCTTTTGATACCACTCATGATCCCCTCCAACTCTCCTCGGTCAGTGGTCTCCTTTAAATATAGAATACTTGTACACATGCCTAAGCAGATGTATAGCCTTATTAACAAATGTACAAAAGAATGCCACGACCTTCCAGGTTTGGTAGTTGTGTCTTGTGCATTGTGTCATTGCAGTTTGCGCATGGCTAGCAAGTAGAGGAACTGTATCGTGTACAGTCTCGAACCTTTGAATGCGCAGATTCACGATGGGAATGGATTGTTTTGCTTGTGATGTCATATCATTTAGATCAACCAGAAAGGAGGTCATGACACCGAGAATTGATAGTTAGGGCCCTCCTAAATTGCTGTGTGCGTGACGTCATTGTATATTGCTGGCTGTTGATGTGTTTAATGCTGCTCCAGCCCCCCAAGTAGAAGCCCTGACTGGCAATCTTCTAGTGCTATAGCCGTGAATGGCTGACATTGCCCACCATGGAGGGTTGAGGTCCAGGCTTGCATTGCTTACAACACCTCGGACACTATGGCACAACCACACGCAGCAACAGTCATGCTCACATCAGACAGGTATGACAGAGAAACACTTTGCGCCCCTCCAATTCAGACCGCTACGCATGCATTCGTGATATCCTACACAGGGCATGTTCACAGTTTGTTTTGCGTTGGATACTTGCTACTCACAAATCAATGTTGACCAATTTCAAAAGAATCAAACCAAGCCACACGCACCATCCTGTACAAGATCACCTGCTCTGCTACTACCGATGCATACATCGCTTCATTCTAATCTACGTGATCCCAAACACTGCTCAATGCTACTATGGATGCTGCAATCCCTATCTGACAAACAGATGCAATGCAAAGCTTATGGATAACACCCTCAGCCAGCAAGGCTGCCATGCACTTGGCAATGTAGATAGTAAGTGGAGCTGGACCTTTGATGCAAGGGAGTGGCGCCCTCAGTCTCAGGAACATGCATGTGTCGCCAGACGGGACAGGGTGGCAATGCTCCCCTCTACACACGGTGGAAGGGTCAGACCACAGGTGCTGGGGGAAGGGGGCTGATTGAAGGAGCAGGTGGTGTTCAAGAAGGGGGTGGGGGTGGGGGTGGTGGCTTTGTCATTGGGGAGGGCGGTGGATTGGCTGCAGGGGGGGGAGGGGGTGGCGGCGTTGCCATTGGGGAGGGCGGTGGATGGGCTGCAGGGGGTGGAGGGGGTGGCGGTGTTGCCATTGGGGAGGGCGGTGGATGGGCTGCAGGGGGTGGAGGGGGTGGCGGTGTTGCCATTGGGGAGGGCGGTGAATTGGCTGCGGGGGGTGGAGGGGGTGGCGGGGTTGCCATTGGGGAGGGCGGTGGATTGGCTGCAGGGGGTGGAGGGGGTGGCGGCGTTGCCATTGGGGAGGGCGGTGGCTCAGCTGCTGGGGAGGGGGGGAGACTGTTCACAGGTGAAGGAGGGGGCTTGGCGGCAGGGGATGGGGGTGGGCTCGTCAGGGGCGAGGGAGGTGGGCTAGCCAGGGGCGAGGGAGGGGGCTTGGCGGCAGGGGACGGGGGTGGGCTCGTCAGGGGCGAGGGAGGTGGGCTAGCCAGGGGCGAGGGAGGGGGCTTGGCGGCAGGGGACGGGGGTGGGCTCGTCAGGGGCGAGGGAGGTGGGCTAGCCAGGGGCGAGGGAGGGGGCTTGGCGGCAGGGGACGGGGGTGGGCTCGTCAGGGGCGAGGGAGGTGGGCTAGCCAGGGGCGAGGGAGGGGGCTTGGCGGCAGGGGACGGGGGTGGGCTCGTCAGGGGCGAGGGAGGTGGGATAGCCAGGGGCGAGGGAGGGGGCTTGGCGGCAGGGGACGGGGGTGGGCTCGTCAGGGGCGAGGGAGGTGGGCTAGCCAGGGGCGAGGGAGGGGGCTTGGCGGCAGGGGACGGGGGTGGGCTCGTCAGGGGCGAGGGAGGTGGGCTAGCCAGGGGCGAGGGAGGTGGGCTAGCCAGGGGCGAGGGAGGGGGCTTGGCGGCAGGGGACGGGGGTGGGCTCGTCAGGGGCGAGGGAGGTGGGCTAGCCAGGGGTGAGGGAGGAGGCTTGGCGGCAGGGGACGGGGGTGGGCTCGTCAGGGGCGAGGGAGGTGGGCTAGCCAGGGGCGATGGAGGAGGCTTGGCGGCAGGGGACGGGGGTGGGCTCGTCAGGGGCGAGGGAGGTGGGCTAGCCAGGGGCGAGGGAGGAGGCTTGGCGGCAGGCGAGGGAGGTGGCTTGGCCGGAGGTGAAGGGGGCCGGCTAGCCATAGGGAAGGGGGGTGGACTAGTCAGGGGGGAGGGAGGTGGGATTGCCACAGGGGAGGGGGGTGCCTCTGTCAGAGGGGAGGGTGGACTTGGTGCTAAGCCCAATCCAGAGTCATTTTCAGCCAGCGCCGTATCACAGCCACCTGCACCAGCATTGAAACCAGCTGTTTTACTTGGGGGGCCCAATACTGCTCAGTGCTCAATGCAAATGGAGCAGAAGCAGGTGCACTTAGGTGACACAGTGGCAGCCTCACCTGAGCAGTACTGGTTCCAGCTGCAGCCAGCTCTGCCTAACCGTGCTGCCACATCTTGCAGCCCGGCAAGGGCACCAGAGAAGCCTGCGCCAGCAGCAGTGTAACAACTTAACAAGAGCCTGCAGTTGCCGACTTCAATCAGCCAGCATAGCACCAGCACGACAGGTGCTCAGGCCCAAACCAACGGTCAGGCGGATTGGCCCCACGCCGTCTTGTCCAACGTATCAATGCTGGTTGCAGCTGAGTGGGAGCACCCACATGGCACTGTACTACCTGTGGCAGCGGGTGCATCAACCCCAGGCAGGTTGATGATACACATAGCTGTGGTCATAATCTCTGGCATTTAAGGCTATGCCATAGCCAGTTTAAACATGGTGTCCAGTGCATGCAACAACAGCCAAGAGAATCCTGACAAGTTGCCGGGTTTGAGGCAGCTGCAACTGCAGAGACAACGATTGAGGCAGGCTAGGAATGAGCAGCGGTCCACAGCCCATGCCATTGCCATCGCCAACAGCTCGCGACATGTCAGGACATCAGGTTGCCTAGGTTGCATAACATATAGCATGATGTGTTGCCTCTGCAGCATAACATATAGCATGATGTGTTACCCAACCTTGCAAGCAGTCATGTCACCCGTGGGCATGTCAGCATCATGACCACGGTAACGAGACTATGACAGAAAGCCAGGGATAATCTTAACCATATTTTCAATCATGGGGTAGGTAGTGTCATACGCATGGCATGGCATGGCATGGCATGGCATGGCATGGCATGGCATGGCATGGCATGGCATGGCATGGCATGGCATGGCATGGCATGGCATGGCATGGCATGGCATGGCATGGCATGGCATGGCATGGCATGGCATGGCATGGCATGGCATGGCATGGCATGGCATGGCATGGCATGGCATGGCATGGCATGGCATGGCATGGCATGGCATGGCATGGCATGGCATGGCATGGCATGGCATGGCATGGCATGGCATGGCATGCCATGCGCCCCTGTGTCACTGAGGAGGACAGTGGTGCGACCTGTCACTCCCATAGATGCACATGCGTGGTACCAGGCTGGTAGTGATACGCACCCGCGTTGTAGTCCAGCGCCACCTCATTCTGAACAAAGTCTGTGCGCACATCGACATAGCTGTCAT